>VSDK01014552.1:314198-378127 GCA_009767595.1 Symbiodinium kawagutii | reverse complement strand
AAAAGGATCACAGCGGCGGTGGTGAAGAAAGCCTCTGGAAGAGGCTGCGAAGGAACATGAACGAACTGAAGTCTTGATTTCGTTCAAACATATCATAGACCCAAGTGATTGTTGGTTTCCTGACTTAATTTCATACATAATTGACATTTTAAGATGTCTTCTTTTCAGACACTTGGGGGAATACATCAGAGGATTCTCTGATCACTTGCTGATCTTGACTGGGCATGGCCCATCAAATCAGGCCTTTCTTTTTCCCACGACTCACCTGTATTAACACCTTTGAGCATCATTTATGATTTCTCTTGTTTTGTATACAGTCATTATTCATCATAAACAATCAACCAACCATCATGCAACCACCATCAACTATCAATCAATGAACCATCATTATATACCATCAAAAACCTTCACCATGAAAAACCCTCACCATCAAAAACCTTTACCATCATGAACCATTAATTAATCACCATTAAGTAGCCACCATTGACCAGAGCTGCATCATGGCTCCCTTGTCCACCAGGACCCCTGCGCTGGCGACCCGAAACCGTGGCCGGGAGCACCGCCTGCTCCCAGTGCCGCAGAGAAGGCGGGGATCCATCGCCGTTGGGGTGCCATGTGTACCATTGGACCGTAGCTTGGGTTTCACAGTCGGGGTCTTGACGTTGTTAATCTGCTTGGTGGTTTTAAAGATTCTTATTTTTCCTGGTATGAACATATCATTGGTTGATGGAGTTATATTTTTCAAAGGGTTGAAACCTCCAACCAGAATAGGTTATAGGCGAGGTGACACTATGCCATGATTAGTGGCTGATGATGGTTTATAAAGGTCACGTGTTGAGATTCGATTGTTTTTTCAAGATAAGGGACCCCCGCAACATTTTCAACCAACCAACACAACCAACCAACCAACTAACCAACCAGTTATATATAATATATCCCTACTATTGTTGCTTATTAAGGCTTATCAACCAACCAACCACCCAACCACCCACCCAACCAACCACCCAACCAACCAAGCAACCATGAGCTGCCAAGGCCTTGCCCTGGTTCCCGGGCGTGGGAAAGCTCCGGCGCCTGCGGCGCCTGCAGCGCAATCACTTGCGACGGGCCGCCGAGAGCCAGCGCCGGCCGCGGCAGGCGATGGGCAACGGTGGACAGGGAATGAAAATGGAAGGTGTTAGCTGGTAAGTGTAACTGTCAGTCGTGTTAGTTAGTAGGTGTTAGTTAGTAGGTGGTAACTAAGTGTTGATTAGTAGGTGGGAATGAAAAGAGATAGTTTTTTTTTTTTTCCGGGGTTTATGGTAGCCTGTGGTAACCAACATAGTGCAATGAGTGTTAAGAGTAACATAGAGACCACCAAAAGTGATGGATAATGGTGGTGAGTGTCAATGGCAACTGACAGGAGTGAGTTATAGGGTGACCATGTTAGCCAACAGCATCGACAAGCAAGGATCATGTCAACATTTACGGGGAGACATTGATAAGGATGGTGTATGGATGGTCGTAATAGTTGGTTGATAAGAAAAATTTGGAGAAACGAAACCAACAACAGTGATTGATAGTGATGATTGATTATGAGGAGGAGGTGCTGTTAATGTAGGATTCATGACCCCCTTGTTGTTTCATAGTGTGTTATCCCTCAAAGTGATGATTTGCTTCTGATAGGAGGATTGGTAGACAACAAAAGGCAACAGGAAACAATCGTCGTTTATGGCCAGTTCATAGCAATGTTTCAATGGTCAATACCAACCAACGATGCTTAGTAGCAAGGCTTTGGCTTTGCCAGTTTGGGAAAGTAAGCAACACGAGTGATTGATAATGATCATTGACAGTTCTTGCGGGATATAATCTGAATGTCATTCATTTCTTGACTATAATTGTGCAATGATTGGTAATGATGCTGTCATGATGCTTGGTGATGATGACAATGGTAAGTACTGGGTGCCACCAATGACCAACAAAAACGGCAGTACGGCCATGGTGATGGTTGGTCAGCTGTCGGAGCACGAGGTCGTCCGTAGTTTTTGAGGCGCCTCCCAATGGCGTCCGTTTCAAGAAGCTGTGATGATTCATTCCCATTGGAGGTCCAGGTTTCCATGGGTTTCCCTAGGTTTTCCTCGGTTTCCATCGGTTTCCATCGGTTTCCATCGGTTTCCATCGGTTTCCATCGGTTTCCATAGGTTTCCATAGGTTTCCATAGGTTTCCATAGGTTTCCATGGGTTTCCATAGGTTTCCACGGGTTCCATCGCTTTCCATAGGTTTCCATAGGTTTCCCTAGGTTTCCGTCGGTTTCCATCGGTTTCCATCGGTTTCCATCGGTTTCCATAGGTTTCCATAGGTTTCCATAGGTTTCCATCGGTTTTCATCGGTTTCCATCGGTTTCCATAGGTTTCCATAGGTTTTCATAGGTTTCCCTGGGGTTTCATCGGTATAGGTTTCCATAGGTTTCCATGGGTTTCCATCGGTTTCCATCGGTTTCCATAGGTTTCCATAGGTTTCCATAGGTTTCCATAGGTTTCCATAGGTTTCCATGGGTTTCCGTCGGTTTTCATCGGTTTCCATCGGTTTCCATAGGTTTCCATCGGTTTGCATAGGTTTCCTGGAGCTGTAATCCAGGGGGGTGTTTTTGTTCCTCATTTTTGGATGGCAGAGACTTTATTTGTGGACTTGTCATTGATTATTGTTATTCGTCATCGGTCTATTAGTGTTGTTGTTGATCATGGTCGGTTCCTGCCCCCATCATTAAGCACCGTTGACCGCTACAACCACACATATCGATCATAAGCCATGATTAGCGATCGTTAACACTTCTATTCCCATATATATATATATACCTATATTTCCCAGCATATTACTTGTGATCCACTAGTGTTGGTTCATCACCGGTTCAGCTTATCGATGATTCAGACACATTCACAAACCATCATTTGGCCCCATGCTGGACTGATCAGCCATTGGTAACCAAGCCTTAGTGGTATCACCGGCGACCATTCAGAAAGTGTTGATCGAGGTCTACACCACTGTGGTGCGAGGTGTCTTTGGGTAGTCAATACCAACGAAGCAACGGATGAGCAGCCCAGCAAAAGCACCTATTCTTTGGCCAGCTGATTTGAGGCGGTCAAGTCAACCAGAAGTAAAGTCATAACATACCAGAACATGCTTAACCAAGCGTCTCAATTAATTAGCCGCCTGACCAAAAATCAAATCATCCAACCATCATTTAGCAGTAAATTAGATAAGTTATGAACGGTTTTTGATCATCACCCAGGACGATTCACTTTGATTCACCGTCAACCACTGCCTACGATCGTTCTCCAGCCATTTCACCATCCAACCATCGATGGTCAGCAGATCACCAGGTACCACAACGTTTGCCCAACAATGCAGAGATTCTGACGCTGCCATCAACACCACCAGACCGGGAAGCAGGGCGGAGGCACAACGGATGGCCTGGGAATGGACTATGAGAAGAAGATCAGCCATGGTAAATGATTGCTCCCAAGGAACTAATGATGGTCAATGGCAATAAATGCTTGATACTGCGAAGTTATTTAATGTTATTTAGTGATGAATCACAGGAAACTCATGATGGTTGATGGGTAGGGACATTGTATGGATTAGTTTGCTTTAAGATCAAATCTATGGTGCACAGTGGTTCGGTGAACGGTGGTATTTTTTGGCTGGTCAATGACAGGTAGTGTTGGAGCTAACAGGAGCCCTCAGGTGATGTCTTGCCATTGGTGATGGCGTAGTTAGAAAACCAGGGCCCTGGTTTCAACCGCGGCTGATCGACCGATATGGCTACGGGTCAATATTAGCCAAAGGGGTAGGTGAACATCCCAAGTCAGACTAGTTTCTTAATATTTAATATCCCTTTGGTTAATACTGATATTGGTCACTATTGACCAATGGTCAATATTAACCAAAGGGTTTGTTCATTCATGGCAGGCCTGCTTGTCATCAGGTGCGCTGTTGTATCAAGACAAGCGTGCCCTGGTGACAAGACAACAGCCCAAAGTTCATGGATGTTCAGGGGTGAAGGGTACTGACCCACAGCCATGTAGGTATGGAACACAAAAGTATGCTATGTAATTAGATTGTTTAATACATTTTTGAATGAGACTTTATGCCTCAGTTATGGTACGGAGTTTGTACCTCAGGGTAGGAGCAGCGAATATTATGCCGAACGCACATGTGTATCTACGATTCATGTGTCCGTTTGTTGAAACATACTTGGACGTATCTACAAATTGTCCCTCTCCAAGGGGGTGCCAGCAGCACCATATGCATTCACGATCATTCGCATTTGTATTGCCATTGAATGAGGTCATCCGCAATAATGAGCACCCACCAATTGGAATGATTTGTTTGAAACCATTGGATCCGTCACCAAGAATAAGACATTTGTGATGTACCCAACTACTGTAGGTTAGCTTCAAGCCAGGGTGACCCGATTGGCAGAGCCACACCGCAGACGTTGGCTTTGCAGCGATAGACCCCAACGTTGCTTAGCCATGATAGCGAACATTGCACTGCTCAGTCAGTTGACGGCGGGGGTTCTCGCCCTCCATCATCGTCTTGATCAAAACCTGGATCGGGACATCATGGACTGTTGGGATCGTGGAGGAGTCTCGTCCACAGCAAACGCTATGGCTTTTTGTGGTGAAAGCAGTCCCGGTTTCACAGTGTTTGGTGTGATTTCTCTTGCAGAAGGGTCCATGATTGATTGGGGTGTTTGCCAGAACTGTGACCTTTTCACCAAATCCAACTGAGATCTTTTGAGGCATTACACTTTTGAGAACATTTGACGATCAAAAGAATCAGAAGACATCCCATATTATGAATTATGAAGTTTCTTAGGCTTGATTGTGTTGGCCCGAGTTTCTCAGATAGGATTAGCTGATTGTGATGGTCACAACAACGGGCAAGAATGTAAGAAGACGTCTCCCACTAGCTGAATCGGCTAACTGCTATGTTGTCTCAAGTTCACAAAACGGAGATCTGCGTGAATACCCGTCCAGCCAACACATCCAAAAAAGATTTCCTGATGGAGACTGGGCGCGGAAACTTTCCAATGGCAATATTTTCTTGATAATTTGGGATGATACATCCCCCTCACACTCCCCTCAGGATCTACCAGGGTGGATTGAAGTGTTGCACCATCCTTCCCCCTGTTGAGGCACAACGGCGTGCCCTGTGTCGAGCCCGCCCAGGAATAAAGCCTGAGGCCAAAATCTTTCACCTCCACACTCCAAAGGCCGCAGAGCCGGGTGAACCCGTGGTTTTCTTTGGGTATACCATGGTGGTTTCTGAAATAGTGAACCCCGAAAATGGTTGGTTTATTACTATAACAATGACCACGGGTCATGAAACAACATGAAAACATGGTGGTTTCTTAAAAATAGTGAACCCCAAAGTTATGGTTGGTTTACTACTATAACATGACTTGAGAAACACCCATATGAAGTAATGAACCGGCGACATTGATTCACTCGGGCACAGCTGATGTGAATCGGTGAATCACCAGCTATCTATAGCAAGTAGCAACAAGCACTCGAGCCTTCAAAGCGCAGAACTTCATCACTTAGCCAGGCGGCAGGTTGCTCGGTGGTGAAAGATCTCAGTGCCATAGTTGGACGGGACAACGTTTGGTCATGCGCCCTGGCTGGCAGCGGGCACAGGGGCGAAGCAACATCAAAGCAAAGAAAGGTTGTGAAGAACTCCATCGCGATATGTTGTACATGAATATGATTGAATATGCATACAGATGTATGTATATATATATATTTATATATATACATATGTATATATTTGTGTGTTTACTTGATTATATATAATGTGTAAACACAGTCATTGTTTATATTTGGACATTCTACATCATATTCAAACATTCAAATGTGTATTGGTCACTTGCAATACTTTCGAAACGTTGGTGTAACTTTTGATAAAACGAAAGGCTGTACAGTTGCAGCAGTCGCGTCCCGGGGTGGTTAGTTTCCGGAGATGACCATGAGAGGTCCAAGCTCTCCAAGCACCGGCTTTGTTGCAAATCAACAGATGATGGACCATCAGTACTGGTAACATAGTGATATAGGAGTATAGTAATATGATAATATCGGACAAATCAACAACTGATGAAGAATACATAGTAATCAGCAATGAAAATGCCTGGTAATAGCCATTACCATAGAATAAACATAGTAATCAGTACTATACTGGTACCTATTAAACACATGTAATAGCTATTATCATTGAATAACCATAGTAAGCAGTATTCTAGTCATTATCAACCGTCATCATTCTCCGTATCAATGTTCCTTCAATGACCATCATTATTCACTTTTGGGGCATTGCACACGAATCAACCCAGCAGCACAGCCTAGACACTGGAAAGGGTTGGTGCTTGGGGTTTTGATCGCCGAAATAGCTCCTAAGCAAGAACTACATACATGGCAAGGCGGGTCATAGCCCATACCAAAATGGAGGTATTGGCTGTGGGTATCATTATCCATTATATTTATGTTTTAAAAGATGTTCGTTATGATTCGCCATGATGGTTGGTTTAATATTGACACATAGCCATTTAGCCATTTCAACAGCTGGACTGGTGCAGCGTCTTTTTTGGGAGCCGGCTCCGAGTCCCCAACCGGTCCCCCGATGGACGACCGCGCCATAGATCATAGTTTTTTTTTATGGGATATCCAACCTCCATTACTATTGTAAATGATTAATAGCCAGCGGAAGCCTGACAAGTACACATCTTTCTAGACCGGCATAGGATGATCATGAACATCCAAGTTGTACAACTGTTATGATTGTATAACCATCATTAGAAATTATTGTCATTAGAAGCTATTACAACAGTCATTTGAAGCTATCCATCATTAGAAATCATTAGAAGTGATTGTCAAACACTGCCATCACTGCTGTAAAACCATCATGAAGCACCACTGGTGAGACCAGTATTAACATCAACTGCATGGTGGGGAGGCCCCCATGTACCCATCGATGATTCACGGTTGTCATTGGGAGTCTCAAGGACTAGTCACAGTTGTTTGGAATAATCAGCAACAATATGAGCTGACTAGTAAGCCCTTTGACAAGCTAGATGCATCCAACATAAGCCAGCTAGGAACATCAATGTACAAGGATATGAGACTACATTGAATCAACTCAGCTATGTTGCTGGAGGGACCACTATGGGTGTGTGAAGTACTGCTTATACTGTAGCTATTTGCCACTATAGTTCTCAATCATCAGCCTTGTCAATCAATCATCAGCAATTGCAGACTAGTTGTAGACTTTGCTTGGTGATGATTTGCCATGTCCATACTGCAAATCGGCATTTCCAGATCTACCCAAAGAAATAGGTCAGGCTAGACGTCGATGTGCGCATTGATCCTTTAGATATGCGTGTTTGGTAGATCCGAGACAAAGGTAGACATAGGCAGTGAGGGATAATTAAATTTGAATACAACAACTGCCAAAGCAGTACACGTTGACTCAAACAAGATGTGAATGCAAATGAAAGCGCAAGGAAGCCTATGAAAGTGCCAACATCAAAGCAATGTACTGGTAGAGTGGTTTGACCCACTTCAGTGGGAGACAATGCACATAGGTCTGTACATTGATTTGATGTTTTTGCTACATCTATCCACTTGTATCGATTGATAATATAGACACATCTATTTAAATACCATGTGTGCAAATGTTTGATTGCCGGAACATATGTTCCACGGATATTGCATGTCGAGTATCAAAGTTGCAAGGCACATGAAGCGTTTTCTTCAGAAAGCGCATGGTTTGTTGATGGCCTTCTGGCATTGTGGGTACCACCAGGACCTGAAAATCTGGTTCGCCACCACCTGGTACCACCGGGTCACCATGCTGCCATCCCCATACGGGATCACCTGCCACACTGAGTTGAGACGTGCTTCGAAATGTCGAACAATCCAGACTTCAAAGCCTTGCAAGACACTGCAGCTTCGGTGCAGCGCGCCAACAAACAACGTGAACATCTATGAACTATGTACTAGCTATCTAAAACAAGGTCTGAACAAGCCATTCACAAGCTGAATGCGCCTGAATTCAATTCACGAGCGAAATGTATTGACATGCAATTAGCAAGCTATCAACCAGCCATTGACTAAATGATTTGCCAAGTACCAACCATGAACCAATTTTTGAGATCAATAAGCAGCTATCAGCAAACCATCAATCACTACACTAAGCATATGCGGGCTATTCGTGAGCTACAAGCTCCAGTAGGTTACAGTCCTTAGCCAACTAGGAAGCATTCAACAACAAACCAACAAGTATATAACCAACCAATGAAAAAACTACTGAGCTACTGACAACACATAAACTCAAGATATTCGGCGATCAGATGGGTTTGAAACCCAATGAATCATGATGGATCGCGCTAACCGATTATTGATTCAGGATGACCATAATTGATCAGTACTAACAATGAACATTGACCACCATTAATATGTGGTATTGCTTATTAGCCACTATTGACCATGATTCACCATGATTGTTTGCCATTTTACCTCATGGAGTTGTTACAGCATCTTTTGGTTGAGTATCGCTGTTAACTCTTCAAGCCAGAGGAGATTCGTCCGCTGCTTCGGTTTATGGTGGTTTAACGTGTGCAAATAATGTTTGTCCATGGTATTATAAGATATTATCATGAAAATTGTTGCAGTTTGGTTTTCCTAGATATTGCGTGATATTCCAAGATATTGCAAGATCATGAATGATAAGGCTAGATAATGTATGGTATTGCATCATACTTAAATACTGCTAAAGTTTCGTAATTAATGACATCAAATGTAATTGACGTATATGAATAGCACTTTGACATACTTTGAAGATGTCGGATGATGTTGATAGATCTTGGGGTTCCTTATAAGATTGCAGCTGGTCTGAGCTGCATTTTCCTACAGAATCAGAGCAGTTTGCAAGCACTCAGTTTGCAGTTTGGGTCAGCCAAGTGTTATGTGGTTGAGCATCCCCATCTTGTAGCGCAGTTTGGTTGTTAATGTCATTTTTTTGCTAATCCCAGGGGTTGTTGCAGTCTGCGCACAGGGTTTCTTCTTTTGAACCCCCGGGGAGGATCGTTCAACTTCGGTGGTTGAAACGGCCGTCGATGAGTTATGTGCCCCAAGAGGCTGAGTATAAAGTCCCACATGACTTGATGCCCCTGGTAAGTTTGGCTTTTGTTAAGCTGATTGACCAACATCTCACAATGTAGTTGCAGTGAAAGAACACCAACCGTTCTCCACCATACGTCTCGCAAGTATTTGCTGAGATCATCTATGATTTTTGTGGTTCTCAACAGGATTTTTTGAGAAGAACACTTCAGAGTTCAAGACACGTGAGGTAGCTGGTAAACCATGTGGTGAACCATGTGGTGAACCATGTGGTGAACCATGTGGTGAACCATGTGGTAAACCACGGTAAGCCATTCCACTTATTGGTGGCTAGGTCTCCAACAGTCTCCACTCCGAGGTGGTGATGGTTGGCCAGCCGCGAGAACATGTCTACTCGCAGTACCAATTTTGCAAAGCCGCCACGGATCCGGGCTACCACGCGATCGTGAGCAGCCACGGCGGTTTGCCAGGCGCACCGGGGGCCTAAAAACAAAGGAACAGTATAAGGGAAAATTGGAGGAAAATGGGAAATGAATAAGAATTGAGAAAGTTTGGACAATGATGGGATTTGATGGTTAGCGGTGGTTAGTGTAGATGTTGATGATCCACGATGGTCAAGGTTGATGATGTGTCATGGTACTTTTTGAGCGGCCAACACGGCCGATGATCCTGTTGGCTCGGCACGAGAGGGAGTGGCGAGTCCATTTTTGTTCTCAGTCGAAAGAAGCAAAATGGATGATTTTGAGTGGTAAACCAAACATTTTGGGGTTCTCAGAACTGCCTTGTCGCTGAGAATGATGGAGCTGTAGCTGGTGGATTTTCACAGATTCCGAGACGCCCAAAGAGGACAATCCCATCCCAGATCTAATGGCAACGTCGTTTCTGATTTGTTGCCACTCCAGCTGTGATGGAAACAGTCAGCGGCAACAGTCTTCAAGATTTGTAAATGACAGCATGAGCTGCTGGTTATTTGTCAACAGATGATTTGCATCTCTGGTTAACTCGCAAGCTGACTGACCAAAAGAGTCTTAGCAGTTCCCGGTTCCAAAAAAAAAGACTTCTACAAAGTCAGCATAGCAGTTGTTCCGTCCCCAATGAGAGTCAGCACCCCAACTGACTGCATAGATTTGGAAACGCAGGGCTCTTTGGAGACCCTAAAGGATGGGGAAGGAAGCACCTTGCACTACAACCAGTGGGTGCTGCGACTGAGACTCTATGCCGACACAAAATAAGAAAAGCAACGAAATTCCTCCCGATCGATATGTGTTGATATTTGTGTTTTGTTTTTTAAGTGTATCATTATTTAGCTGTTTGATTATAGATTAGAACATAATTCTCTAATGAGGAGGGTCAATACTATTCAATAATGTTCTTATGATTAAGCACTAGTTAGCCTCCAATTAAGCATTGATTAACCACTATAATGAATGTCGATATTTCTTTGGATGTTTATTTTTGGTGTGGTTTCGGAAGCGCCATCAATACCAAGCCGTTACGGGACGACCGCAGATGTCCATCTGTGGAAAATTGGTCGTGATGGGAGATGCATAAGAGATCCACAATACAAAAGAGATATCCATAATGGCAAAGGATATCACAATGACACTACGCAGATTAATTAGCATTATGATCTATAATGCCAATGTGTACATACATCCACGAACTTGTCGCTACTGTGTAGGCGAATTTGTCGCAAACATGACCCTTTTGGGAAGCCCAAGCATCCCAGGCAACAGTGGCATATCCGCTTTGGAGTTGTTTGATCTGACGCGGTATTCCTCAGTATGTTGCTGGTCAATCCTAGGTTCGACAACGGATGATCAGCACGACAGTGGATAATAGTAGTGATTTTGATGCTGATCAAGATGCTAGGTTCTGATGTGAATGATTAGTGGTCGTGGATTGCATATGAATGTCCTGGTTTGGTCCCTCAACCCCGGCGAGTTGCGGCCCGTCAGGTCAAAAGAACTACCACCTGGCGACCAATTTTCAAAATTGGACAGAGCAATGGACTCAAAGCCCTCGCTATGGCTTTTACAGCATCTACGAATCTTGCAGCAGACCGTGTCTTACGGGTTCAACTTACGGTAGACCAGGTAGACCATACTTTTAGCGGAACCGTCCCCGGCTTGGGATATTAGGATATGTGCATTTTGCTGATGCGAACCCCCTCAGTGTTGGCCTCGAATGCTCACAGATCCATGTAGACCTACGTTGAAGATTGATCCATCCATCTTGACAGGTGAATTTTCAGTGTGCATCGTGGATCCTTTGGCAGCCTCCACACATTTTAGCCATCAAGAAAGGGGGGTGTTCACTGTGATAGGCCGAGTCTATAGCTTGCAAAAGATTATCCCGCTGTAGAGTTCAAGCATCTTCAAACGATGAGGAGTATCCCATCGCTACTCGTGATCCATGAACAATTGAGAAGCGCCCTATGACTCATGACCGGTTGGCCTGCCCCTCGTATGGCATTTGTGCATGGCTCCAGTGGTCATCAGAAGTGTTGGATCACAGGAGGGAACACCTTGCTGGGGGATGGCAGATCAACCTGGCAGTAGGACGTAGCTGTTGTATGCTGTTGTGGCTGGTCATTTCTCCGAAAGTGGTGGGGTTTTGAGACAGGTAAGACTTGACCAGTCGATCAGCAGCAGTCAGGAATGGCCCCGAGTCTCGCGGAATGTGAACGTATCGCTAACTAATTGCAAACCAACAAAATCATGGAACCAATCTAGAACGAAGATGTCACTAGTAGATCATTTCAACATATTTAATCAACTGGACTTGTTAGGATACGACCACCATATGCAACTTGGTGTACAGGGAATGCTCTTGTGAACAGCAATTCACCTGTTGTCAGAATTGAATCTGCGGCCCGAGGAGCATGAGTTACATCTCATACTGGTCAGATACAACAATCTCCATCTCTTTTCTATGTCTTGGATGTTTCTGAGATTAGCTCCAAAGTTGGGGATGAAGAAAAAGCCAGGGGCGCCCCAAGTGTTGGTCAAGCCCCCCACTGACCAATTTGATATCCAGATTTTTTTCTAGCCACACTTTCACCTAGGCGGCACTTCATTGTGAGGGGATGTCAGGGGTCCTACTCCGGTTTTTCTTCGCAGCAGTTGCTGCTCACGCGCTCGCCGAGGAGGACTATGAGCAGTGCTACTGTCCACACAATATGCAGACTCAGCGCTTGGCGTGCCAGGTCACTGCCGATGTTTGTCAGCCCACGGGAGATGTGGATCTCGCCATGGAAAACCTCCATAAGGCAACCATTCTGGGAGTGACCGAGGCATATCATGACACTTGGATCACTTGGCGAGGATGGGAAAAACATGTTGCACAAAGAACTGCATGGTTAGTCTTTGGGAAACGTTTCCCAGAACTGAAATCCACCGGCATTTTTCGGTGAATCAGCCAAGTATAAGCTGTTTGTATGATTTTCCACGCAACAAGTGACTACGTGACTACCAGCGAGCACAACCCAGCGATTAGTTACCTTGATCTAGTTTCCTTGATCTAGTTTCACATCTGTGTCGAATGGAAGGTTTGGGGGGGCTAACCTGCATTTTGAGTGATATTAAAGATTTACAAAGCTTAAATGAATCAAACTTATCTAAAATATAAGCAGCGCATGTAAAGCGAACACTTACAGTGGTTTTGGGTACCAACATCCCGCTGTTGTGATTGAAAAACAGTTGATGAGGATCGCGCATGTTTTGTAAATTAACACTGGAGGATTATCGTGATTGCCAAGCCAACAGGGCAAGGTCCACATTTTCATAGTGATTTTACGGTCGGTTTGGTTGACGCGCTTAGACATCGCTGTGAGTGTTCAGAATCATTGACGCATATCTTTGTTCAAACCAACCAGTATGACAGTATGATACGATTCGGAAAAAAAACAACACTTGAATTAGGGAATTACAATTTAATGATGGATGATAATATTCAAAATAGTCAATAGTAGTTCTTTCTAGCCTTCATTCATCTCCATAGTTGTTTTTGCCACCGGACCGAAAACCGTGCACGCGAAATGCATGTTTTTTACGTTCGCATGAAGTGCTTGCTACGTCACGTAATGGGTGTGGGGTTGGGGTGGGTGGGGCATGTTAACGTTCGTTGCACACCGCGC
This sequence comes from Symbiodinium kawagutii, assembly GCA_009767595.1. Taxonomy (NCBI): domain Eukaryota; class Dinophyceae; order Suessiales; family Symbiodiniaceae; genus Symbiodinium; species Symbiodinium kawagutii. Next base: position 364,833 of record VSDK01014552.1, on the reverse strand, counting down.
ATGCAGTGCTTGCTACGTCACGTCATGGGTGTGGGGTTGGGGTGGGTGGGGCATGTTAACGTTCGTTGCATTCCGCGCATGAAGTGCTTGCTACGTCACGTCATGGGTGTGGGGTTGGGGTGGGTGGGGCATGTTAACGTTCGTTGCATTCCGCGCATGAAGTGCTTGCTACGTCACGTCATGGGTGTGGGGTTGGGGTGGGTGGGGCATGTTAACGTTTGTTGCATTCCGCGCATGAAGTGCTTGCTACGTCCCGTCAAGCGCAATCGCGCAACCATCATGTGCCACACAGTTCTTTGAAGACATATATTCCCAAGAGCCTCGGAGCCAAACACAAGGATTTGGTTCTGTACAGTAAGATGTGGCAGTGGAGATACATTCACTGCTGCAAATACTTGGCCAAAGAGACGGTTCGCTCACTCAACAGTCGGTGAAAAATATACCGAGGCGATGGTCCAACATGGTCCGACTTGTTTGCGCAGGAATCTAGGTTTTCCTTTGGGAAAAACAACATTTCATTAAAAAAACCTCAAATAACGAGCTCGTTTTTTCCATGAATTCACAAGACCATTTTCATTGTTTCGCAGAGGCGAAATACAACTTTTTCCAGAAACATACCATTTCACCTGCACGGTTTCCGGTCCGCCGGGTTGTTTTTGTAGGGACCCAGCATCCCCGTGGTAGCAAGGGCGATTCTTCGGCCCAGGAATCGGTGTGTTTGTTTCATGCGCATTTGTTGGGCGTTCTGCCGGAGTATTGCAATTGCGAAAATGATGGCGCGTGGGATTCCTATGCGACCACGAAAGTGACTCATGGCGAAGAATATGAAGGATCAATCGAGGACTGCTGAAGCTGTCGGTGGGCACTAGATTCCTGAAGATCCTAAGCGGGCACTAGGGGTGTTCCCAGCACATGAGGAGAATTCCTACCAACATCTATCAACAAGGTAAGGAGATCAAGTGTTTGTGCTCCTATTATTTGTTCTTAGGCCCAGGTCATTCGGATTCATTGCGTATCCCAACGCCCAGGTCATTCGGATTCATTGTAGTCGGGATGATGGATGCCTAATGGCGGGTGCATTGTGTCGGATTGCAGAAGCGCGGACGTGAAATTGGGGCACCTGTACATAGCATTGGGAGTAGATCAGAATCAGCTGTTCACAGGGGTAATCAACCATTTTGCACATGATCAACTGGTGAATCTTTGATCAATGCGACTATGATCATGTAAACGATGAAACTATTATATAGCTAGTAATGAGTAAAAGTTCTGAACCATTCTAAGTATGTGATTCATTGTTCTTGGCCATTATTGACCATGATTATTGACCATGACAACTAAGCATGATGAATCCGCAACCATCACAAACCATTTCGCCCACTCGCGTACCTTCAGTGGGTTGCCATTCCACAGCTGATCCACGGTCTCCAGGATATGCCACAAAAGACCATCGATGAGGTGGATGCCATGACAAAGCAGGACAAGATCATCTATCAGACGCCTGGACGAGATGGAAAACGAGATGCAACATGTCTTCTTCACTGGTTGATGCTTCGATTCGCATGTTTTATTTTCCGTAGTAATAATTAACAAATTGTTGGTTGACTGATATTTTTCATAGGGGTTCAAACCACCGACCAGTATATTTTTTGCGAGGCATATTTTAGAAGCGATGTGTAATCAAAAAAGTAATCATCAAGCAAGACACAATCAATGTTGATATATGATATTCATAATGAATAGTCAATCAATAGTTATAATCAAGCAATACCAATGATCCATCTGAATAGTCACTATTCATAATCCATAGTCAATGACCAGCGTCATCCTATCAGACAACAGTCAATGATGGAGGGACTTGATAGGCAGTGAATGATGCTTGATCACAACTGGTAAGAACTACAAGACCAGGTTGTTGAGAATGAGTTGGTTACGATGGTTGATGATGGTTCATGATTGGTTACTGGTTACTAAAATGCCGATGCCAACCATGAAAAATGGTTAATAGTTATCAAAATGGTGAATCAATGCTTTTCAAGTGTTTTTAACTTGGTTAATGGTTGTTACATGTTGTTACTATTCTAACATGTTGAACGATTCATTATCATTAACCTGTTGTATTATCTATTAATGGTTCATGCCATCCTGTTGAATAATGTTTTCAGTTCCCCTGCTTTGAAGCATTTTGCTAGTGCCACGCCTTGAGGTTGATCTATTCTAGTAGTTCATTGCACAAATCGGACCTCCGATTTGTGCCGCTGTGAGCGTATAAATGTAAACCCATGTGGTGGTTTCTCAGAATGGACCACCAAAGCTGGTTGGTTTATGACTAAGATGATTATTGATGGATGATTTGGGAGTCCCCCCGTTTTGAGAAACCACCATGTTTGTAAATACATTCATAGATAGATTGAATCAATACCTGTACAAGTATCATATGTGCGTATGTGTCAGTCGCATTGACTGGATTTTACTGGCCTCAACAATGTGTCATTTGCGCATGGTAGAACGCCGCCAAATTGATCGTTGGTGGATTTCAGTGAGTTTGCTTGCAGATATTGGTTGATTCACTATGTTGGCGTTTGTGACATCAGAGGCCCAATGTTGCTCCAGCCTTTGTTTGAAATCCATAGTTGCTCATATCTTCCGGTTGTTTGAATTCCCAATGTTTTTCCCGTGCTTATAACAGCCCACTATAGTGATACTATACCCTAGTAATAGTGCTTGATTGTGTATCCCCTAACGGTCATCCCTTTGGCGTCGGACATCTTGGGGCATCCCGGGGGGCAGGGCGGGCGTCAAACGCTTCATTGAAGACGTGCAGAAGATGGAGAAACGTTTTGACACGTGGACAGCACTGATGGGACAATGATATCTAGTGTGTGGCTTGAAATATGTCTATATGGCTATGGGTCAATATCAACCAACACTCATGGGGGATGATAAGCAACACTAGTAGAGGGAAAACAATTAATTAGGTGAGACCAACTATAGTGATCAACTGGTTGGTGGTTTTAAACATTTTGGGTGGTCAAACTTGTGGTTAATAATCGGGGATAATGACCAACAATGATGGTTGAACAACTATTTGGTTGGTGGTTTGCTTCACATTTGTTACTTTCACTAGATACCATTGACAATTGGTTGGTTGACAAGCATATTTTTCAAAGGGGTGGTTCAACCACCAACCAGAGTATAATATGTGGTTTGAAACACGTGGCTTGAAACATGTGCTTTTCTCTCAAGATTCGGAGTATATATATATATATACATATTTGCGATTGTTGATGAACAATATTTTGCGTAGGGGTCGAACCACCAATCGGATGATGTGTTTGATAAACACTCATTCAGGAATATTGTATGCTGCAAAGTGATTTTGTTGCGACCAGTGGAAGATATAGCGAAGATCGTTCGGAATGGTTGATAAATGATGGTTGTGACTGGTTGTGTGGTAATTTGATGGTTTCATTAATGATGAGTGAATTGATTTCCAGTGATGGCTAGTAGCTCTTCAATAGTGGCTCAAAAGCGGCTAATACATGCTAATAATCTATATAACGCATGAATGATGCCTTAATAGTGATTTCATGATGGTTAATAGCTGCTTAGGATTACTTAGGATGGCTAATGGTGCTAGCTATTATTGATGATAGAAGCTGATGATGGTGGCGATTCCAAGCATCACCTGCAATTAGGAATGCTGGTCGAACCAACCCGCCGAACTCAAAAAGTTGCTCCCATTGGCAAATCTGGCTATCAGCCTCCGCACCATGAGAACATTGCCCACATACGGGAAAGCATCAAAATAAGAAAACATCGGAAATTTGCATGCTACGCTGACACTTGTGATATGACTACGAACAAATGATCAACAATACCTCTGTGTTTTTAGTATCGTTGTTGTCCTTGCCCTCCCGGTGGACCCGTGGCCGCTGAGGGAACCCGAATCCTTTGCCCAAGTCAGCTGGACATGTTGAATAAGAAGGCCAACTACTGAGGCTTCGTCAAGCGAAGCATGTCGCGAAACGAAAAGGACTCGCCGCTGCCTGGGGCTGAAATCAGTGGAAGATGATGGTTGACCCAATGACGGTTCCCTGGTGGACGCTCAAAGTATGCGAAATGTGGAAAATTATGCAAGGTGTGGAGCCACGATTCAGCATGACTGGGTACATGTTCCTTGGGCTTGGACACCTGCGACTGCTCTTTTACCATGGGGGTTGATCATTTTCCCAGTTAATAACATTTTGCGTCTTTTTGTAAAGCTGGATATCCCAGGTATTGCAGCCTAAGTACTTCTCACAGGTTGCCCAGGTCCTTGGTTGCCATGACTTTTGGCAAACACTAATTCTAGTTGACGATTGTGAAATGTGAATCACCATCAGAACTGACAACGATCCACAATCAGAATCCTCCATCACTACTACAGTCAATCTACGAAACAATCGGTATCATTTGCCATCGCCAATGTGTTCCCATTGCTAATCGCTTCAAATCACCAACAAAAACCGTGAGCAATGGTCAATCCGTGTTCCACCCCATCATCAATCGTGATTGATTCCCTTGGTTGCTGATTATTCGTCAGGGACCTTCATCGCTATCCTCCATAAGTCACGCAACGGCTAATCATCGTTTCTACTCATTCACCAAAAAATTAGCCACCGCTATTGTCACTATCTGAACCATGATCGACCTTGCTCATTAAGCCATTAAGCATCACCATGCCATGACAGATGAATTATTTATCCATTGCCAAGGGTAACAATCATATGGGTGTTTCCCAAAATACGGGTACCCCAAATCATCCATTACAAACCATTGATATTAATAAACCAACCCTTTTTTGCGGGTTCCATATTCCAAGAAACCACCATATGGATGATACTAGAATACCAACACAGAGACATGAGCGAACAGCAGTTCCGTCAGGTCCATACTTCCCACAGACGCAGAACCGATCCGCCCGCAAACATCGGCTGTGCCGGGCAACGCGCACGGGGACCCATCCTTGGAGCTGGCAACAAAGGAGATGTTTCCACTAAGTGGGTGTTGAACGCTGGCCACATAACAACGATCAAGCAATGGAGGATCATGGTAAATGGTGATGGCTTCAATTATGATTGAGACTGTTCAATAGTGGCAAGTCATATTCAGCACGGGCTTGGAATGAATAACGATTGTCACTAGGATGGTGAGGTCCATCAGTCCAGTGCTTCAACCAAGCAGGTCGTTTGGTGGCTCAAGCAGATTGGTGATTCTAAGCAAGATGAGTTCGAAACGACTCGTCCGAGTGCTGCCAGAAAAAAAATATGATGTTTTCTCCTTGAGGAATATTCATTTATGACGAGATATGGTGTAGACTGGATGGATGGATGGATGGATGGATGGATGGATGGATGGATAGATAGATGGATGGATAGATAGATATACATAATTCAAAATCGCAATCTTCAGAATGATTCATACACCACTCCTATCTAGTCCTTGTTTCATTTCGCTTCTATGCTTTGCAAGTCTTGACTTTGATGCTACGGGTATATCTAAGCACAGGTAAACATGTTCGAAGCAATCTTAGGCGGGGGCAATTTCATGGATGTCCCGGACAACAGCATGCTGAAAATCCTGGGCACGGCCTTTCCTTTTGAGCTTCTAAATTGACAAACCCTAAAATCTTAACACTAAAGCCCTAAACACTAAAATCTTAAACCTTAAAACCTCAATGCACAGGCCTTCACCCTAAAACCTTAAACCCTAAACTATAAATCCCTGAGTATTGCCAGTGTTTTCACCACTTCTCCCAGCCGTTTTACGCGTGCACAACATCGATCCATCGCAGCGCCGCTTTATGTCGTCGGTCGACCGTTGAGGTTGGAGGGAACATGTTTATTCAACGATTCTTATGTCAAGCAGTTTCTTTCAGCATAGTCAAATTGAGTTCTATACATCGACTAAAGATGACTAAAGCAAGAGTCTTAACCATAAATACCCATCATCAGTGTCAAGCATCATTAACCATAATGATTCACCATCATAATTGAGAGTATTAACCATATTTAACATCCGGGTGCACGTATCCTCTAGGAAATCAGACGGGTTGACCACTGAAATGAGGGTGATTTCCTAGAGAAGAAATCAGCAGGATACACCTTGAATATCCGTGTATTCCACAGAGGGTGATTTTCTAGAAGCCTTGATTTAGCATCCAAATCAATCCAAATCAGCTCAGAGACCGATTTTCTCCGCAACTGTTTGAGTCCATGATTTCGACATGTCTGCTAGCTGATTTTCTAGAGGTGGCTATTGGTTCGTGATTTTAGGGTTGGCTGATTGCCGTCGAATGTGGGCCGGGGTTGGTTGGCCATGGGTTTGAGCAGAAAATCAGTCTCGGAGACCTCCAAGATGATGCAAATCCGTACGGTGCAATCTTGCCTTTCGATTGAGCCCCATAGATTTTCTAGAGTGCCCACTTCAGTCTCCGAAGCCTCTACAAAATTAGGATGGGCAGCCTGATTTTCTAGAGAAAACTTACATGAATTTCATTCGTTTGTGATTCTCTAAGCGCAAAAGTACACCAAACAGACCTGATTACTAGAAAATCTCAAGTCCCAACCCTCCCCCCCTAACAGATAGGGGGATTATTTAACCATCATCAACCACATTCAATGTATACATTTTAGATCATGGTTGTATCCGTTGTATACCTTGGCGTTCACGAACATTTTCCCTTCGCTCAGGGCGGGGCTACGTGAGTTCCTAGCTCATCCAGTGGAAGATTCATGGCTGTGCCGTGAGCTCAGGTCTAGTGGTGTGGCGGATTTTAGTGGTAATCATGCATGGTGAATGATGATCTGGTTGGTGGTTTTGATGAATAATTTGGTGGTTAAATGTGGTGAATTAATAGATGAGACCAACTGTTAGTGATCAACTGGTTGGTGGCTTTAAGCATTCTTATGTTGGCTAATGATGGTTAATCATGGTGAACAATGGTTGTTGATGGTTTATTTGAAGTGGTTCATGGATGCTAAGTTTCAGATGTGTTATTCGAGGAAGTATGAGTGTGTAGAATATGTGCTGAGTGTTTATAGCAACAAGTCATCGCCTAGATGTTCATATCAATGACTATACTCTAGATAGATTTAGCCTGCTATGATTTTCGCAGCCAACTGTCATCAAGTTGTTTGATCAACAAGTCGTCCAACATCGCATGTTTTTGATGGTGTGTCACCACTGATAATGGTAAGGCCATTTGGAGATCAACTCGAAACAGACTTACTGCAAATGAATTGGATATGGGGATGATTTTTGCTTGCATAGGGATGAACTGCAAAAACCATCATATCCATCAAGTAGTAAGATTATGCTTCGTAACTTTCATGGATTTTCCTGACTCCTCATTGTGATTGAGGGCCGTTGTCAAAAAATGTTGTTTAGGGATAGTAGTTTTATTTTACCATCGAGACCTGTTTTGTTTTCACCGTTCCTGGTCGCTGGACCAGTGCCATAACGCTGCCTGTTCCAATCGCTCTGCGATCGTTGAGAGATCATGATCATCTAAGGATGCTGTCCATCTAATGATATGACTCAAAGAGCCTTGAATGCTTGTTTCGTATCATTGATGGTTCGCACCAGGGATTCTTGCTTCAAAGGATGATTACTAAGCGTAGTGTACTTGGATCCAATGGTTGGTTGATAATGTGTAGAAACGGTCAATGAATTTCCTTCGTATTCATCGTTGGAGCTAATGCCGGCCAGCAATGGATCAACAATCATAGTTTGATGATGGTTCAACAATGAAGATTCATGGATTAATGATGATGTTCATAGATGTTAATGAACCGGTGAATGGAATAGTCCATAAGGGTAGTCACTAGTGTTGGTTAATCGCTGATTAATGGTTAATCGCTGATTAATGGTGGCCACATGTGGCCACCAATGGTGGCTAATCCTTTTGAATCGATGATTTAAAGCTTCCAGTAGTGGTGGTTCATGCTGGGTTACTTGACCGTTTATAGCAGCCGTTAGTGGTGGTTCATACTGGTTTATAGCTGGTTTATGGCTGGTTCATGATGGTTGACGATGGATAATGAATGATGGTTGCTGAGGGTTGCTGATGGTTGATGATGGTTGATGATGGTCATTAGTGCTGGTTAGTGCTGGTTCATGGGCAGTTGATAGTGCCTAAACGCGCATGGTGGATGGATGGTGCTGCTTGGCTCAGGCCCTGGCGCATCGCCCCGAAAGCCCAGCACTGCAGATCACCAGGCCCACCGATCTTCCAACCTGGATCTTCCTTTGATGAGGATTTTTCTATGGTTGCCATGGGATTTTCTGTGGTTACCATGGGATTTTCTGTGGTAACCTATGGGATTTTCTGTGGTTACCTATGGGATTTTCTATGGCTACTTATGGGATTTTCTATGGTTACCTATGACCCATGGTTGATAATGATTAGTAATGGTGAATGATAGGGGATGATAACCAACAATAATTACCATGGGATTTTCTATGGCTACCTATGGTTAATGATGGTTAATAATGGTGAATCATAGGGGATAATAAGCAACCATAATTTGGTGGTTGAGTGTGGTGAATGAATAGGTGAGACCAGCTGTAGTGATCAACCATTGATGATGTTTTTTTTGCTGGTGAATAGTGAATAGTGATGGTGTTGGTGGTTGACAGTGAATTTGAAGCAACCAGCGATAGGTACTGGTAGTTGCCATCAATTAACCACATTGACCATCATTATCAATAACCATGATTATTCAACCATTCTTTGATGATAAAGTAACCATCAATGACTCTCACTCAATTGATGTGTGTAACGGTTTTGCAGTTCACAGCTTTCATGTTCCTTGGCTGATGACAATGACATGTCACTCATGGTAACCCTAACCTACCTTACTCCCTGGTGACATGTCTTTGCAGATGCCGACTGGCTGGTTGACGGATACCTGTTGCAGATGGCAATGCAGCGCTTGGTTGCCATCCCCATGACCTCCCAATGGTTCAACGCTTCAACGGATGTGACCCGGACTAAGATCAACGCACATTCCTGCCATGGCGTTGCCCATGATGGGTTGACAAGCATGACAAAGTCACAAGTAGGCGCATTAATGATATTTACTAAGCATCAAGTGACCATGATCAACTATTCACCATGATCAGGCACTACCATTCAAAATTGATTCACTGTTGATAAGCCATTACCACCAGTATGAAGCACCACTTTCAGCCATCAAACATTATCACTCATACACCATGGGTAGCCGGTGAACTAGTATTATTTAACCATAAATCAATCATCAATTGATCATCAACCATGAATGAACAGTCAACGATCATCTACCATCACCAGCATGATCAGCCATCATTCAATCATCATCAACCATCATCAACCATGCTGTCAACCATCATCTTCTACCATCCTCATTGAACCAGCCACCCCTTGGTGGGCACTGTGGCACGGCTCCAGTTGATCGCATCACGTTCAGCCACATCTCGGGAGTTCCTCCGACATGGCCCGCGGAGCCATTGGGAGAGGCGCAGCGGCGCAACGGCTGAGAGGTGAACAAACGCGGGTCATCAAGTGGTCCAGCCGCCACGTAGAATCTCGTAGGCCCAAGATGTTGCCAAGGATTTTCATAGATTTTCCAGGAATTTCATAGATTTTCCAGGTTTTTGCTGATTGGTAATTGCTTTGGCATCTTTTTGTCAATTGTGATGATGATTTCTTCCAGTCATCGCCAACCAGTTGCTAGATACTAATGATCAATACTTTTTGCTTCATGTGAACGACTAGCTCTTGCGATATTTTATGGTGTTTTCGGAGAGCTGGTGAGAAACATGAACAACCCAGACTAGAAAAAGGTTGATGAATAGTGAATGGTTGGCGACCGTCACATTCAGGAAAACACACCATATGGAATAAAATTATTGGTGGCTTATCAATCCGGATCGTTCATTGTCATGGATGCCTAGTCGTTATATTATATGGCATTTGACCATGTTTGATAATTGGCTGTGGGTCAAAACCCTGTAGCCCTGGTTCCCCCACTATTAACCATTGTTTTTCCCTATAGTTTGTTGGTGAACTTATCTCTCATTCGTTGGTTGGTTAACTGCTTGACCCATCGCCAATTGTTAGTTATCCCTACTGTTGTTGCCTATTATTCCTACTACGAACCAGTATTAGTCATTATTAACCACCAGTTGGTGATCGCCAATTGATAATGATTGGTTGGGGGCTTGCGGACAGCCACAACAAACCAACCAGACTACGGTAACCATTGCCAAGCTCAGCGGCTCCTCCTAGAGGGGTGAGGGACAGGAAAGTACTGACAGGAAGCCATGATCTTGGGAGATACCCTCTGGTAAACTAACGTAGCAAGGAAAATCCACTATAAATGGATGATTTCCCAGAGTTTTCCCAATAAAATGGTGGATTTTCCATTGCCATGTTAGTTTACCAGAAGGTATCCTCATGAATGAACTTGGCATTTGCATTGCAACCTAAGTCTCAGAACCGTTCATGGGTCTTTGATGGCTTCATGTGCTTACACCAATCATCGTGATCGGCTTATGCAAACTATGATGGGCATCAAGATGGGTTCACTAACAGGGACAACATTACCACACTCAAATATAACCAATCGCCCTATCCCCACGGCCAAGCAGTCTTCTTTCCAACGTGCGATTCACAAGTTGGAAAGCTTACTCTTGGCGGGTGCGGATAGCCCAATACATACAGACTTTCAGATGTATGTGTGCAAAGTACTTTTTCCTGCTGTGCGTCCAAGCTCCACGGGAAATTATTCGGAAGTATCACGGGAATGCCTTCACAGCTAGAATTTGTTTTCTAGTTGTTTTTTCCATCTTCCCCAAACAGTTGGCATGTCTGATTGATTCACTAATATTTTGGGGATTGGTTGCAACCAACCAGTTCAAATGCTGGTGATGATGCCGCACCAGCAGGCTGTTCCATCCTGTTGCGCCATCCCGGGCCATTCTGATTGGGCACATTCGGTCCGCTGTCTCTTGAGCCCCTCCAGCGTCAGTGATATACTGGTTGATAATATCCCTTGCCATAACAGCATTTGGTTACTGGTTTCATTGTCAACATTGCGAAGCATGATCAGCATTAGCCATGACTAATCGCATAAATTAAGCCTGTGATTGCTAGTGACTACTAGTGACTAATTACTGGTGACTGCTAGTGACTCTTAACAACACCGCACCCTTTAAACCACTCAGTTCTGCCAAAAAATCACCCCCGCAGCTGGGTTTACGCTTGTCAGCTGGGTCTCAGGGACAAACCAGTTTCGGCGATGTCCTCCTTCGCACATGAACCTTGGTGTTGTCATTAGTTGGTCGATGTTGCTGTTGATTCCTGATGGTTGATGTTGGTTGCTGTTGCCGTTGATTCTGGCTGATGGTTCATTACTGGTTGATTGCTTGCATCCGCAAGGGTTTCAACGATGATGTTAAGTTGACTCCAAACTTGCTGGAGGGGAAACACGAAGACAGTGGTTGGACGGGCCGAAGCCAAGAGTGCCCCTGGTGAACAGCTCAACCTGTCGGGATCTTCACCAATTTCTGTGTCGAAGATGTGGTGGCTTTTCCCGATCTGATGATTAAGGGTCATCCACGGGGTGGAGTTCCTCTACAGAACTCCGTTGAGACAAAGATTGTTTTTAAGCGCATGAAAAAACATCTTGTAAGCATCATGAAGCAGCAAGTACTGCTACTGTTCCGATCTTGTGAATCTATGCTGGCGATCATTTGATCACGAGGAGCAAGCAACCATTTGCCAAGCTACATTGTAGCAATGTTCACTTGTTCTAGTTATGTTCGTGTTGCTACCAATTTATTCTATCATTGATGATGACTATTGAGATCAAATTTCAAAAAGGGTCGACAATGGTCACCGTGACACAATGGTTGATTTAGGATGGTGGGTTTTGGCTGACATTAGTTCATTGCAGAGAATACCCAAAAATGAGCAGATAGTTTCTTGGGAAGCTCATCATTTTTGTTGGTATAAGACTGGTTGGTGGGATTGTAAGTTGATGACAAATTAAAATGGTTATATAATTAACCATTTTAATGGTTAATGATACTGGATACAATTCAACAACAATGGTTAAACAACTACTAGTTCCTGGTTTGGTTGACATGCTGTTTTATTGGATGGTTGGTTGACTGACTGATATACAGAGGTTGAAACCACCAGCAAGTTTTAAAAGAAAAGACATCCCTGGCCAGTTGGTAGTTTCAACCCCTAGCAAAGATTATAACCTCTGGGCTTCAACCACTGGCTAGTGGGAAATCAGTTGATAGCTGAGACAATCCTCGTATACGCCGATAGTATCTCAGTGATTTGCCACTCGGCAGTGGTTGGCTGGATGACTTTACACCCTTTGAACTGCGATCGGTTCGCATGCGAACTCGCCATGAATCAAGTGTTTTGCTGTCAAGCAGCTTGGTTTCTCAATGGTTAAACTAGTGGTTAAATTCCCAAGCACTTTGGTTTTGCTGTCTCTGAATGCTGTTGTTGTTCCCATTTGTTGCTCAGGTATAGTGATCTCCATCAGGTTGTTGAAACCCAGCCATTGTTTTTTTCCTATTTTTTAGACAGTGGTACTCCCCAGGGATCGCTAAGTCGGTGAACATGACCAGGGCAACGACCAAGAACTACCAGCTGTCTAGTTACATCCATGTGTCTCTACATATCTCGATAAGACTCTGCATGTACGAATTAGTTATGTTTGTATATATTCATATATAGAGATATTATACATATAGATATTATATTTGTATATATGTGTGTGTATGTCCATTTCAAATCTATAATGTCCATATCAAGATGGCGAATCTAAACCACCGAATGTCACTGTCAGGTAACCGTCGAACCACTGTTGCAGCCGTCTCCTCTCCCAAGCCGGGTGCACCAAGGGCTACACCATGCCTGGACCTCGGGCCTGCGACAAGCCTTGGTGGGTCACTGGGGAGATGGCAACCGTTGGGTTCACCGCTGTGATTTGTGGGAATATGGGGGTTTCTTCAAATGGGGGACCCCCAAAATGGTTGGTTTACTGATATACCGGGATTGGTGGGTACTACTATGTACTACTAATCAAAAAACTAGTTGGTTTATTATCAAAAATAGGGGTACTCCCAAAACTGACTACTACAAATGGATGATTGGGGGGTACCCCTGAGAATCACCCATATTCCACTATGGTATAGTGACGTAGTGATAATGTGATCAGTGGGGATAGCGCTATGATATGGTAGGTTTGTGATTACTCTTTCATTCTGAAAATCTATGGTGCACTCCGTTGGTGAACGCCAGTTGGTGGTTTCTTAGAATAGGGAACCCCTCAAAATGGCTGGTTAACTACTATAAATGACTATTAATGGATGATTTGGGGGGTCCCCTATTTTGAGAAACACCCAGTTGGATCCTTTGATGACACCGGAAAAGCTGCCGAAACCTCCCAGAGCGAGGCTTTGGGGCGTGAACTTTTTCAGCACGCGAGGGACAGCTGAGGGGTGGAGGCGGCTGACTATACTCATGGAAGGCCAAACCAACTAAGATTCACATACTCATATAGGTATAACTATACTGACTATACTCATCATATACATGGTATTTCTATAGCCATACTGAGTCATGGTAGATTGGGTTAATCCGATACAATCAACCGACAGAATTGATTTTTTGTTGGCAAACATTGAGTCCTGGTCCTCAGCCGGCTCGGCGACCTGTAGTCCCAGTGACCATCATCCTTAATGACCAGCAGTGAGAATCATACCTGTGACCCAGAAATGATGGGAAAACCTACAGGAACTCCCACGATTGATGGTTATAAGTTATAACCGGTAGATCCTTGCTGGATGTTCCTATCAATCCATTCAAATGCACCAAGGTTCTCATGGTTTCCAACTGAAATTTGACAGCCTTTAGGACCACCTATCCAGTCCGAGTTGGTTCATCTTGCATCTTACAGTATACCCGAAACCCTGAACCCTAAGAAAAGTGTATGGGCAGAACGCACGTCTTGACTGTCTCCCGCAAGCACCAACCTGATGGTCCTTGACACGAGATTAAAAGACTGGAAAATCATTGCCTGTCACTTTGGATCCAGTCCCTGTTGCTGGTTGGTGGTTTCAAAAAGGTGCAGTCAATTTTGACAATCCATCCTGTAATGACGATGGGTTGATGGAATTGTTTTGATTGTCAAAAATTGCGGTGGAACTCATTCAATGGAATTCCGTCATATCCATTTTTACTCAAATTTGACAATGGAAATGATGGAATCAACATACTGAAACCACGAATCGGTACCGCTGATTATCGTCGGCCATAGTTGGGGGTATACCCGATTCAATATGAGCTATGCTCATTGGGGTCATCAATATGGATCGTCACTACAACGTTACTATGACTATAACCAACGTGGCTACGTATAACTACTATTCTAACTATTGTAACTATTCAACAGCACCGAACCACCAATTTTCTAACGAGCATATTTTCACCAAACGAGCAGAAAATTTGACGTACACATAATTGCCTAACAATGGAAGACACGATACCCATGATTCAACAAAATATTGACCATCAATGAACCAGAATTACTAATCAATCAAAAATGATTATGAACCAATTAAACATATTAAACATCATGAACCATGAATTTGTCATTGTTCAGAACCGCCTTCCACTTGCTTAGAACCTGCGCTGCTAAGCCTTCAGGAGTGAGCGCCCTTGACGAGTGGCGAGGCGCCACCGGTGTTGAACTTGGCCACGAATTGGTTGGTGAAGCAGTGGATACATGTGGGTGTTTATCAAAATAGAAACCACTTGTACTAAACAACCACTTGTATACCCCTAGAATGGTATACATGTTGGTACAAGTGGTATACATGTTGGTGAAGCAGTCGATACATGTACCCCTAGAATCGTCCAATAGAAGCTACTTGTACTAAAAAACCATCCATTTTGGGGGTTCCCTGTTTTGAGAAATCCCCATGGGGATACCCTCTGGTAGATCCTGGAAAGGGAGAGAAAGCCTGGAAAAGAAAAGCAACAAAAAGTGGTGGATTTTCCAGTGCCAGGTTAATCTACCAGAGGGTAAATATGCATCCGACCATAGTTGAATATTATGAATCCAATGGTCATGTTGAACACTTAGTGCTCCAGAACTGCTCCATGCTTAATGACAGCTGTTCAACGGTCAACAATGCCAGGATAATCGGTCCAAATCAATATGTTGTATATGATTAATCATATCGACTAGATCTCCCCTTCAACCCAGTGAGTTTCTAACATCCGAGTTACAAAAGTGATCGTCAGAATCTGGGAACCTCTATGCCTATACAGGGAACAATGTCAAGAGATGTCAAGACGTCAGCTGAGTGGCTGCAACTCCCACTCATGATTCAGGGATGGTGCCACAGAAAAGGCTCTATCATTGAGAGTCTACTTTTTACAAAATGATGATTAATGATGGTGCCACGGCAAGGGACTATCATTGAGAGTCTGCCATCACACCCAGGATTCTTGAAATTTCTTAAAGCTAGGTACTGAAACATGGCTAAAGCATCCTAAAGCAAGCTGTTCTAAAGTGACGCAACTCATAGCCATGCGTGCTAAATGTCCCATAGCCATGTTCTGCTGCCACATCGATTCGCGTCCTTCGGGATGGGATCCGCGGGTTCGCGGCTAGGCAATGAGATTTGTAAGGGCTCATGGGTTTTGAAATCATGAATGGACAACAAAGGCTTGGATATTAGTTGATACAGGGTGGGGTAGTGGTTAATCAATGGTTGATAATTAATTTGCTTGGTACTGATAAGTATGCGGTCGGGTGATTGAAACTGATGGTTAGTGGTCACCAAGCGGTTGGGTGATACTTGTAAAATGGTCAACAATTGTTACTTAACGGTCTTGTGACAGTTACAGTAGAAGATGGTCATTAGTACCAAAGAATAGTCGATTAACAACTAATCAGTTTGCGTGGCAACACTGACAATACACGTTGTATGGCAACACTGAAGATATTCTACTTAACCATGACAATCACATGGCAATCGCATGACAATCACATGACAATCATGATTGACTGACTATTAAGTATTATTAACCATAACCAACGGTCAACAATTCCTGCTTCTCAACTGTCATTTCACTCCTTGCCTCGATCATGGCAGTACCGCTAGAGATATGAGCGTCACGTTAGCAAATGTTTGATTCAAAACAGTCCCAACCAAGCATCTCCCACAAAGACCACAGGAAATGAGTCCTGGTTGAGGGAATTGGGTGACCATAGGGAATAATGAGGCGTCTTAAGCACCCAGCTCTGTAAGCACCCAGCTCTGTCAGAGGTACTTGAGATCTTCGATGATGACAGGGTCTCCGAACGCCAATACACTGGGAAGCAAAAAGCAGCCCAAAAAATAGTGCTTTGCCATGGCTTGTCCATGTCATATCGGCATGATCTTCACCATGAAGCATGAGTGGCAAGAGTGGATGCCCCCAAAATGTGGTTGATCTTCACCACAAAACATGGGTAGACACCACTCCATGGAGGGCTTCCCCCCTTACAATGTTTTTGAGTGGTTTTGAAGGTGCCACAGCTCATGGACAATCCTATATCTTCGACTTGCTTTTCACCAGGCGGCTTTCTGGTGGTCATGGGTAGGATTAAAAGTCCGCAAAGCCAGAGGTTTGTTGAGCGTCCAGCATCCATATCCCAAGTGTCGTGAGGTATTGGTTGATCGTTCATCGTGGTCTGGCTGGTGGAAATAAACAATTTGCATTTTCCCTTGTAATTGTTAACAATGGTTGGTTGACCAATATTTTGGATAGGAGTTGAAACCACCTACCAGTGGTTCATAGTGCTTCAGAAAGCAACTCTTGAGCAAGGCCTTAGTTTGATTCTGTACCTCAACCTGCCGCGTCCCAAGTTTGAAGTGCAGTGGAGCGGTTGGATTTCTATGGATTTGACTTTGCCATTGGGTGTTGCAATGTTACAATACCAATTCGAACTACAGTGTTTGTTCCAAGAACTGCTATAGTTGTGTCGTTTTGGTCACTAGCATGAATGTGGTCTCCCTGAAACTGTCAGCTTCTCCATTGACATCATCAGCTTCAAGCTTTCAGATGTTTTCTTTATCATTTTGCCACTCGAGAACCAATGATTAATGTTTGGAAACAAGCAACCATTGAGTCGTCCGTGCAGAAAATCACACCTACAGACTGTCAATGATTCTGATTGGGACTACGCACCTTCCCCATGAGGGGGTCATTCCATCCACGCGATGGGCAGAATACCTGCATATCGACCAGCAAGCCTGTATGGAACTCATCCAAAATGAAGTTTTGACATGTCTTAACCACGCGGTCAAGGACCATCGTCATGGGTCGCAGATTGCTTTCTGTTCTAGGGTCAAATCGTTCTGTCACGAAAAGGTGTGGTTGATGTTGAATTACCCCCTACCGCGGGTGTCAAACTGGGCCTCAAACCGGAAAGCCGCACGGGCTGTAGCCAGCCACCGCTGTGAATCACGGCAGGCTGAGAGCGCCAGGAGGGATACATGGGCAGCTTGCATTCTTTGCCAACGTTGAAGTGATCATTTGGCAGTTGACCCATGTTGATCCTTGATGTTTGAACACTCAAGAAGAACTTAAAGCGACGGAGATCAGGATGTCTCACTTGACAATAGCACGACCCGGCCTTCATTGTCCCTAGATCAACGCGAGAGTTCAATCGCCGACAAGAGGTTGCTGCGGAGAAACGACGCACCGACCAGTCCCTTCCTGAAAGAATCGCTGGTTTTGCTGCGGACGGAAAAAGTCATAATGTTGGTATGGGACATACCACCGTTGACAGGACAAATTGTTTGCTAATGTTTGCTAATTCTTTGCCACAAGTGGTTTTCAGGAACCCATCCCCATATATCCCCATCAATTTAATGGCAGGCACTTGTTCAAGGGAACCTTTTGAGGGATGGGCGACATGACCAACTGTGGTTGCAGAATGCAACGGGAAACGGCAGTGGATGTGAATGAATGCATTTAATTAAGGCATTTTAGAACCTCGGTTGGATGTTGTGGCAGTTTTAGGAATTCGGGATTCTTGGATTTTCTGTATGATTTGGATGTACTTTCACATATCAGATACCCGTAGTTGGTGGTTTCAATCATGTTTCATTTACACAATTAATTATTTGGGATGCCTGGTCGGACCGGTTGATTGACCAATATTTTTCATACGGGTCATACTAACCACCAACCAAATATACATTTAGAACCACTGAAACGACTCTGATGAAATGTGATTGAACTCTTTCGACTTTTCGACTTGGAAGTTTCGAAGCTTGCAACGAAGGAGTTCTGCCGGATCTACACCCCAGCTTGCCCATGCATACCAAACTTGCCGTCGTTGAGATGATTTTGATGGCACAAGTTATGTTTGCATATTGGTATATCATCCATAAATGGGCATACCCCAACTACCAGAAATGTTGAGTGTCAATAGGACAACCAATGGTTTCGCGGTACCGTACATCCATCATTGGATATACCCATAGAGTACACTACGGGTATACTATAGCCAGAATGGGTCACCCAGCAACCTGTTTCCTTAGCCAGATGGTCATGGCCCGCTTGAGGGTTAAAAGAACAATCCACGGGGGAGCTTGTGTTGCCATGTTGATTTTTTACTTATATTCACGGTCCAGAGTTGTACCTGTAGGTTATGTTTTGGTCACAACATTGGTTTGTTTGTGCCTTGCCACATGAAAGCAACAGAGAACAGATGGTTGGAAAATCTGTTGGGTGGAAGATCTACTGAGTGAAATACACATTTCATAGGTCCTGGTGTCAGCACTGCGATGTTTTGTTCCACCCACGGGCTCTCAAGCACAAACTGAACCAGAGCTCTGCATGCCGGTCGGTAGTGAATCAGTTTTGTGCATCCATTGAGTTGAGACTGAAATTGAAATCGTGTAGCAGCTGTGCAACATAAACAATTTTTGTGGAGACATGAACTTATACAAGACGTTCATATGTGTTGACCTGCTGCATGTTTTCGCATGTAATTCACTCAACAGTGCTGCGCATGAGGTCGAAGTGTCCAAAAGCATCAAAACTTGGAGAGCATCGTTATGAACAATCAGCCATAGTTGACCACAATCACTGGCCATTGCTACATATTCTTACTCCATTTGTGGGCAAGAATTATCATTACAGTTCCATAGTTTTGAACTGTCTCCCCTGAGCTCAGCGCCATGAGTGATGAAGAGGCCACTGAGGGAGTCCCCACAGTTATACTTGGTTTATTAAGTTTATTATATATCTTTAACAATTCAAAAACTGGATGATAACTGGGGAGCCCACTATGTTGAGCAACACCCACGTGGTGGCTCCAATGGACTACAGGGACTGGCTGCGGGTCCCGGGCACCTCCCCTGTATCACTGATAAACCCTTGGAGATCCAACTCTGGCGTAGTACCACTGGTGAATCACAGGTCCAACTCGTATCCAACTGGTAACTGTTACTAGTATCCAACTAGCAAGTAGTATCCAACTAGTCGCAAGTAGATGTATCTAACTAGTAGCCAACGAGGAAGTAGATGTATATAACTAGTAGCCAACTAGTAAGTAGATGTATATAACTAGTATCCAACTAACAAGTAGATGTAACTAGACTAGTATCCAACTAGCAAGTAGATTTAACTTTTATCCAACCCGTGCCCCATAGTGTCCCCAATAGTGTCCAGCCATCACTGATCCCCAGCCATCGCTGCTCGCAGGTGCAAGCGCTGGCTGCGCATGTGGAGCAGCTCCGCAGGGAGAACTCGCGGCTGCGAGCGCAGTGTGGGGACAAGGACGACCCGCGACCCGTGGACCCGTGGAGGGTGCTGCCAGAGGCGGAAGCAACGGTTGCTTTCAAGCCATGCAAACACAAACAGGTTTGTAATATGTGTATATGGTCAAAAAAAACATACGACAAAAATAAGAAACTATGGAAACTTCTATACACTCATATCATCCCATATCTATATTCATAGAGACTGATGTATATCATAGAAACTTATGTGTGTTATTCTTCAGCAATAAGCCTGGGATATTGTTGGTTTCAATCTGCTTAGAAACAATGGTTTGCTTGACATGGGTTCCAGGAAGGATGATTTGTTTTTTTGTTGTCCAACTGTATCCAGCAAGCTTTTGAAAAGGCTCAGCAGCAGAAATAGTGATGCTGCTTGATGACGGATACTGATGACTGCAAGATCTTAACCAAACCATCACAACCAATCCATCATGGCCAACCAATCATAATGAGCCAACTTTAGCCAACTTATATATCATAACCAACAAAACCTAATTTGCCAACCCATCATGGGAACCTCAACCAACCAATAATTGACGACCAAACTTCACCAACAAACCTGAACCAACCAGTCAAAACGAAGCCGTCGAAACCAACCAGCCACCTTTACCCCAACCAACCACCAATCTCAACCAGCCAACCATCCGCATACATTAGTACTATCCGCCCCAACCAACCAACCATCCGCCCCAACCAACCACCCCAACCATCCGTCCATCCGCCCATCAGCCACCGATCTCAGGACTTCGAGTCATCGCAGTTGGAAAAACAGCTCAGGCGCCTGGAGCGAAAGATCGCAGCACGGAGGCCCAGCGCTGCCGCTGCCGACGTTGAGAAGCGACTGCGCTGCCGGTGGGTTGGATCGGTTGATTGGTATATGGTTTGGGTTTGAAATAGTGATCGATTTCATAGGTGCAGATTTTATTATGATTTAATATGTATAGATGATTCTTATTGATTTAACTGCCAATGAACGGCAAGCCAACGAATTGTTGACTAACAACCGCTCGGTAGGGATATGTTCAGCAGCGATTTGCTCGGTTCATTTGATTGATGTGATGGTGGTTGGCAAATCCTATCGATGCAACGAACAAAAATAGGCATTTGCATGTATTATATTTAGTGATTACAAATGGATGCGCTCATATGATATGTTTCTTAGATATGTACTAGATACTTGGTACTTGTTCAACATAGCCAAAATGGCCGAAAACGTTTCAGTCTGAAGCTTTCAGAATGGTTGGGAACGAATGACTCATGGATTTTAAGTCTGTTTGTGTTCATATGACAAATATTCGGCGTTTCAATGATTTAAGTCATTTTCCATCAAGACTGTTGTTATCGCTGGTTGCGGTGGTGATGTTGGTCCAGACTGGCGAGACATTGGGATATACATGTATAACTTCGGGTTTATCACTAGCCCCAACAACTCGTTTTTGATTAATAGGTAAAATGACTGTCCATATCCCTTAATCATGTTTTGGCTGACAGGGAGCTATAGGCTATGACCATCAAAATGTGGCCATATTTGCCATTGTTTCAAATATGTTTGTAACAAAAGGTAAACATGTTGTATACGTGGGTTGTAGTCAAAACCATGGCGGACCCCATCCTTATCAATTATATGATGCAGCCAGCTATTATTGTTGCAAAGTCACAGTGATTCTAATCATTAACTATCAATCAAATTGGACATCATTAGTCCCTATCTTCATGCATTATGAACCGTTGATTCTCAACCGCAATGTCAAAAACCCAATGTCCAATGTCATTATCAATGGTCATCAATCCGCTGCAGATTCAACCAAGTATAAATCAGCATTGTCAGTAATGACAACTCATCCAACAGTAATGACAATTATCAACCACTAATAATTCATGTCACTAACCAGACATCAACCATTATTGATTGGATCCTATTAACCGCAAACCATTAAGCAGTCCATGAACCAGTCCAACGATAATTGTCATTGATGAATCAGAAATCAGCTGTCAACCAATGACAATTCTTAACCAATCATATGGTTGGATCATTGGTTATCAACCATCATCCAGTCATATCCAATCCGATTCTTCCCATTTAATTCCCCTTTCAATGTTTCCCCTATGGTTCAATAGGGTTTGATATGGTTAATAATAGAGATTAATATGGTTAATATATGGTTTAATATGTTGTCGGAAACCCGTTCCCTCAGGCCTTTGATGCCCCAGCGCGGGGCACTGGAACCACCTTGGCCAGAGGATGGGGGCGCCACGGTAAGGATGGCAAGGATGGTGAAAATAGTGTTAATTGATGGTCAACTGACCAACTGAGGGCTAGTTGATGGCTCATGATGGTTGTTCTTGAAGTTATTTGTCACACATTTGATGCTTAATGTGAGGGTTCAGGGCTGGTTAACTGATGGTTTTGAAGACGGTGCATGGCTAGTTCATTGTTGGCTAATGATAGTTATAGAGTTGATGGGTACTGATGGTTGACGATAGTGAGACTATGGTTAGTTATTTGATGGGAATGTATTGTTAGTAGTTGATGGTTAATGATGGCTTGACATTGTTTTTTGATGGATCAGTGGTTGATATGATTGCTGATTGAATTTAAGGGAGAAACAACATCTGGAAATCATGTGCCAACGTGCTGATGTGAGATGTCATAGTGAACTGGATACGATTGGGCGCTTGATGACTAGCCTGACTTGGAAGCCGCTCATGTTCTCACGACCAGTGGCGACAGGTAAGAAACGGTTAGCCCTGCAGGCATGCGAACCGCGACACTTGGAAGCCGTTCAGGTGGTTCTTTCAGCTTTGAGGGGAGTCATGTTGGTTAACTGGTTGATTCTGAATTGTTGTTTCACAGCCAACTATTGATTAATCTTTATGGTACATGACTAAACCATTAATCTATATGGTTAACTGGTCAACCACCAAGCATTTAATTTATATATGATTGGTTAACCATTTAGATATCCCCAAATCTATATATAATTGGTCTAACCACTTGTTTAACTGGTTAATCCCCATGTAATCTCAAATGGTTGGTGCTTGAACCACCCCCGGTTGTCCATCCCCGGTGTTTGGCTTCAGAGCTTCGCCAGGCTTCTTCAGCAAGTCCTCGGAAATCTCAGCAGAGGCATCCGCAACTCAACGGTTGGGTTGCCGGTTGCATTGCCAAACTGCTCTCGTGGGAGGATGCCATCATTTGCCATATAGTGGTTTCTCAAAATAGGGGACCCCCAAAATCATCCTTCAATAACCAAGTACAGTATAGTGGTAAACCAACCATTTTGGGGGTCCCCAATTTTGAGAAACACCCATATCTCTGAAAAGACACATTTCCTGAGTTTCTTTAGCACCTCTTTCTGTTGACAAAGTCCAATCAACGCGACGCACGTCTGCCTGACGACTTCCCACCGAACCTTTCAGCCCCAGCTCCTGTGAGGTGCCAAAGCAGCAAGCCGCGCCGGGAGGTGCGGCTGAGGATTAGTGGACCAACATGGTGAAGCTGCGCGGCTTGAAGCGCTGATGAATGAACTCGCTGGATCTCAATCACTGACCGATTCCGTCATCCCAACCTGTCCCAACCAAACAAATGCTTAAGGAATGTTAATGATCATCAACCATAAAGGAAGTTATTAATTGTTGATGATTGTTGGTCTACAATATCCCAACCATAAAACATATGATTCACACAAAAATCCGATAGCTCTGAGACCTTCACACTTGCGCCAGGCTATATACCCGGGCCGGGCATGATCATCGATGCTGCCACTGGTCAAGAGATTGACCCAAAGACCTGGGAGGAGGCGTAGTTCCTACAGTCACGTGTTTCAGCAACTATCTTTGAAGACTTTGTTCATGAAGTTGATATTAACCAACCAATGGTGATTTCTAGCTGGTTCATGGTTAATGATAGGGAATAACAACCAACAATAATGGGGATATACCAGCTACATATGGCTATGGGTCAATATTAACCAACCAATGGTGATTTCTAGCTGGTTCATGGTTAATGATAGGGGAACCAGGGGGACTAAGGGTTTTGACCCACTGCCATATTGGATGACAATGGTAAGTATAAGAATATTTGGTGATGGTTGGGGAATGTTAATGATCAGGAACTATACTT
This sequence comes from Symbiodinium kawagutii, assembly GCA_009767595.1. Lineage (NCBI taxonomy): Eukaryota > Dinophyceae > Suessiales > Symbiodiniaceae > Symbiodinium > Symbiodinium kawagutii. The sequence goes on along the minus strand of VSDK01014552.1, from coordinate 340,808 downwards.
GATGATAGTTAATGATCGACAAGTTTCTCGATGTTAATGGCCAACATTGATGCTGGGCTTTGACTATGACGGTCAATATGGTTAATAACCAACAAGAATGGAAGAACCAAAGGTGTACTGACCATGGACGACCCGTACTCCAGCTAGCAAAACACAAGAAGAATAAGACTCGCACAATTGTTTTTAAGAAAGGACTGACAGGAATATTACCCCAACTAGGCTAGGCTAGCAGTGCATGCCAGCTGTACTGTTTGATGACACTTAATCAGGACCATTAATCCGATATAGGGATACATCGATGTGAATGCCAAATGTCACCATTCACACTGAACGTTGAACATCTCAAAGAATGTGGCACTTTTGTTGTTAGTTGAGTGCTGCAATTCCCAGCTTTGAAACCTCTTTCAGCCCAAGTCTTTGTGAAAAGGACCAGGCCAGAAGAAGCCCCTTCCATTTGTGTGTTGATCCATCAGTTCTATTGTTGAGTTTGAAACTATCCAAGGATGCTGATTACATCTCATTACCTTGATATACCTTGATCATGCAATCCTGGTGTGTGTTCATGGCCAAGGGATGCCAGCCGTTCTTGGTCCAAGATTTTGTCAAGCAATGCTTTGGTTTCCGCCTTGAGAATCCACTGGTCCTTGGTCAACGCTTTCTGGAACGCCCCTGGCAGTTCACATTTCTGGCGTCCAGCCGTTGCAGGGAAATGTAATAGCTAGAAATGACTGCCATAGGCGTACGCCTTTGGTGGAAGAACCATTGCATGACAATTGCATGTCAATTTGAAGTTCATTCAACTACTCAACTACCCCTTGGGTCACTAGTGAACATGCCCACATCTTACCCCGACCAAAGGCGGCGTTATCTGCAGGAACGCAGCTAGGGCGCAATAGCGCGCTTGTCTCTTTAAAACGGAAACCTCAACAGCCGGATCTTCCATGAACCATTATCGAAACCATGAAGGCGTGAATCCAATTATTGTTAGAGATTCCATTCTCAAACATCATGTCATCATGATCCTTCGCCAAGCCTTACCAAGTCCTGAAGCTCATCATGATCCTTAACCATGCCCTGAAGCCCAACCCGCGCAGCTCAGCACCGGTACCAGGAGCCCAGCCGTCCCACGCCCTCGGACCCCACTGCCGCGCTGATGCTCGCCATGCGTAACCCGCCGGAGGCCAATGACGAGCCACGGGGCCCAGTGATGCGACGGTGGGAGGAGTTTCCCGGTGGTTGATAGGTTGGGTACGTGTTCTGAGCAGTGGTTGATGACCACATATGACCATCCATGGTGGGTTAGTAAGGTTTTGATTGGATGGGTTAGCAAGCCTTTGATGGTTATTCTTCTTGTTCTTCACTATGTCTATTGGATGTTATTGGTTGATAAGCCTTTGAGCAGTGACCACTCATGGGTGTAGTGGTGGTTAATGACCGTAAATTGTGGCAAAGTGTAGTTAAATCTACCGAAACTATCCAAAACTAAATGTTAGGTTTCCTCCTCATAATGCCCACCCCTCTTGACAATGTTGAATAGTTATGAACTGTCAACCATGATGTGACTGAGTGGAGCTGATGTAACTGATCAATCAGAGATGGTAGAACTGCCAGGAATATGCAGCAATCAGTGTGTACAAGCAGCAGAACTACTGATGGAAAATTGTTGATGTGCCATGGTGTCATTGCTGACTTATCATATATCTCCCATCACCTACATGTGACGGTTTAATCAACTGGAAACAGGCATGGGTGCGGGTATACTTCATTATATTACTGATTGATGGTGTAACATGTATAGAAAAAGGGAAGTGATGGTGCTATGCTACAGCTGGTGGTGACTGGTACAAGCGACGGGTAGAACTGGTATTGGTATTGGCGTGATTGATGGTATGACACTATCTGGCCACCTGATAAGTTGTATGATAAAGTACAACTATCCGTGTAAGTTTTCGGCAAGCCGGGAAATTTGCCCTGCTTCTCTCCCTAGCCTCTGTGCGAGTTTTTGACCGGTTGAGAAAATGGTAGAAGTGGTAAATCGATGGTGCCATCCATGGGTGTTACCGATGTTTGTCCGATGCTGGTTCTCATCATTCATCAACAGCAAGCAACAACAGACAAAGGAACAAAACGCAAGGTTCTAGCTATCCAATCCCAATCTGCTAATGATGGTTTGGTCATAGTTGGTAGTTAGCAATTACTGTATCCGCAACGTTGATTCTCTTGAAGCAACAACTGATTTTTGGTGTCTCATGCTGCTGTTTAGATTCGGGTGACCTGCTTATATGGTGAATGTGTGTACGAAAAGGGAGATACTGAGATGCATATTGATAGTGCCGATGTTTGATAGTCAATGTAATTAATGATATATGCATGATTTATTCATGTGGACTAGTTTGGCTCTTGATCATTTTTTACTATAGGCATAAATGAACCAATATTCTATACATCATCATTTGTCAATTAAAGACATGAATCAATATGTTCAACCAATTATTTATCATGGTTCTATAGTTGTCCCTTGGTTTGACACGTATCACTCCCGGCTTCTAAGGTTCGACACCCAGCGATACGTCAAGCTCTTAGGCGCCTGAATCGGTCTACTTTGATGCGCGGGTGAAGGTGGTGAACGAACCCCAAACTAACCATTGCTTCATGTCACCATCGAACCGCAGTCAGGATCCAAGGACCAAGGTGGTGTGTAGGGACCCTTTGAAAGGGAACCAGACGCCAAGGTGGTGACTTCCAAATTCATCATTCCAACACTCCAAAAAGCCACAGGAGTGGAGGTAGCATTGAGCTCCTAAAAGACCTTTGCTCAACATCAACTGTACGGCTGTTCCTTTCGGAGACTAATGCAGTTTTATCCAAAAACGGAGAGCGAATGGGTTTCCCGGTGATTTTTGGAAACATCACTAGCAGGGATGTGGCTGGAGAGCAAGGGAAACTTCCCTTGACTTGGGCAGATGTTGACTTTCTCCATCATCTCTCAGATGAATCTCGCCAGTGCTAAGAAGCGTCACAAGAAGGTGCCCACCTTTGATCCCAAGAGACATGGAGTGGAGAACTGTGACCTGCCCCTGGGCGTTGCGCCACATCTCATCATCCAAGATCTGGTGTTGATGATATCCCTGTGGCGCAATTCTATGGTTGGCTTGCTGAATTTGTGCAGGTGGCTTAGCCGGATATTATTGCTTGGTTCGTCGAGGATTATCATGAAATATCCTATAAACATCTATAAGCTGAGTTCCATTCTTGGATTCCGATTCTGAAGCAGGCGATTAAGTATCATGTAACCAGCATGAACCACATGAACCGTGTAATGCATAAGCCCACATTGCACCATCATTGTCATTCGCCATCATTGTCACGCACCATCACCCATCATGTATCATTATATCAACCATCAAGATTAACCATCAACATCAATTATCAAGATTGACCATCAATATCAATCATCAAGATTGACCATCAAGATTAACCATCCATATTAACCACCCATATTCACCATCATTTCACTATCAGTATTGGTGGTTTCACCACCATTCCACCAGTGGAATCCCCCAACCAATCATCCCACCTTCGTCCAGGTGAAGGTCGACAAGCGGAGGCGGAGGTTTGGATCCCAGCGGATCTCGGGCGCTGGGTTCGCGCTTTGGCTTCAGAAATTGGTTGCTGATTAGATCTGATTAGATTCATCGCTAAAATTGGTTAGATATATATTGAACAATTGATAATCAGCTGATTCATGAAATTGGAATAGATAGCTGATTGGCTGATTTCATATTGACATATATTGACATATATTTGTGGATTATACCAGCTCAAGATGGTGGTACACTGGGTGATCGACAATTGTCTTATGCCGCCTGTGGATTTTGTTGAGGAATGGTTATACAATAATAGTAAACAAGGGTTAGCAACATACAGTCATCTCATCAACATAACACGTGGCTGTTCGATGTGCCATGAATATATGGTTATCAATGCACAAGAATTGTCCATGTCCGGAACCCTGCTGGCTCACAATAGTGGGCATTTCTTGTCGACGGGTGATGTTTCTCATCACTCATAGGGATCAACAATGACCAACAACAAAACCACAACGCACAGTTGCAGTATTACCATAGCCATAACCAACAACAGCCAACCATAACCATAATCAACCATTGCCATAACCACAATGAACCATAGCCACGAGCTGGGAAACCAACCAGCAACAAGTTGGAAACAAAACAGGAAATTCATAGGTCACACGCCACGGGGCGCAGCCACGCAGGCGTTGATCAAGGCAGAAGGAGGGCCCAGTTTGACGCAGATGCAGCGCGAGCCCATGGCGATCTTAAGGCACCCGGGGCTATGGCATTCGATGATGAACCATAGTTTATTAGTCTATTATGTTTTCACCATAGTCACTGTGGCTTGTAATAAGCAACCCTACCCAGACCCAACCATAGTCTGTCTATTAATCTATTAGTCTATTATGGTTGTTGGTTAGTCACTCTGGTTGATGTTGAAAAATGGCTATGGGTCAATATTAACCAACCACTACTGGGGGATGATGATCAACAATAAAACAATGGTTAATGATAGGGGAACCAGGGGTAAAGGGTTTTGACCCACAGCCAAATATGTTGAAATCAACCATAGTCAAGCATAGTTCAATGGTCAAGCATGAACCGGTACTCGTATCAACCAGATGTGAAAATGATCACTCTCGACCGGTCCGAGAGTACCAGTAGTAACGAGTATCAAGCAGTACCAGTACACGAATACGTAGTGACTATCAGTTCATGACCAACTTGTTGATCAGCTCAACTAGCATAATCGATACTACATTGTTTACTAGATTTGGTTGTGATGTACATCAGACTATCACTGTACTAGCACAACCAATCTTTGGTATTTACTAATCTTTGCTAGTATGGTGATAGTCTAAAGTGAATCACAACCATACTAGACTATCACCATAACTGCCCTCATCAATGCACATTTACTCTCTTCCTGCCAAAGAGGCAACATGCCAACGACCTGGACGTCAACTGGAGCGACCCGCAGATGCACGGATGTTCGCTGCTGCAATACGCTTGCTCAATGGGTTTCATGGCACCAAAACAGGGAAGAGGTGGACGGAGGAGGGTGGTTAGCATCAGTGTTTAGTATCACAAACCATCAGTGTTCACCAAACCATCAGTTTTAACTCCCATCATCAACCCTCATCAACCCTCATCAACCAATATAAGAGTATGGTCCAAGATAGTCATAGCCATCATCAACCATCGTCAACCAAAATAGTCTCTGCATGTCATTGCCATGTCATGGCCGCCATCACAGCCTTGACCCGCCCTGCTTGTTCCAGGCTACGACGACGTGACGCAGGAGCTGCTGACGCGTCGCGCCGACGCCAACCACCGCAGCAAGGGCAGCGTGTCCTGCTTGGCCACGGAGCCTCGGTAGCCATGGATGGTGCGGTGGGTCATGGTTGGTGATGGTGGTGGCTGGGGTTGGTGATGGTTATGGTTATAGTGATGGTTATGGTTATGATGGTTATGATCAGATTGGTTATACCATGGTATGATAACCACCAGATATGGTATGATTGGTTATGGTTGTGGCTAATCATAGTGGTGGTTATGATATGATGGTTATGGTTACGCATAAGGTTATGGTAATGGTAATGGTTATGGTTATGGCTGGTTTGTGAGGGTTGGTTATGGTTATGGTTTTGATGGTTGGGCTATTGGTATTGATTATGGTCATGGTGGTGAGTCATAACATGATATGAATTAACATGTGATGATAGCAGCCATGAGTTGATGAATGCTTAGTGGTGGTTGATGAGCGATGCTTAGTGATGGTGGATATATGGTGGATATGATGGTTGGTATGATGCGCTTATTTTGGTGCTTATTTTGGTGGGTCATATGATGTTTCATAAGGTGGTTGATGATAGTTCATCAATGATCAAATTGATGGTTCAATGATGGCTACGAATGGCTCAAAATGATCAAGTCTAAAGCAGTCAAAGTATTTTTCTCGTGACTGGCTAGTGTTTAATTTTATCGTGACTGGTTAGTGTTTAATGGCAACGTTGAATCATGGTTAATTTTCGCTGATAAAGGTGAATAATGATCATTTAGTACGAATGGTCAATATTGCTCGATGGCAGAAGGGATCAATGATCTAATTGATGCTAATAGGTTGTGTTTAGTGCTTATTGAAACTGGGTGAACAGTGGTTGACAGTGGTTGGGAATGGTTTACAAGAGGACGATATTGACCAACAACCAGCAGTGATTGTGATTAGTAAATTGGTTGCTCATTACCCGGTCACCTCTTCTTAAATGTGTTCATCCTCCTTTAACCATGTGGTGGTTTCTCAAAATAGGGAACCCCAAAAATACCTATAGATGGTTCACAACAACTCGTTGATTTGGGGGTGCCTTTATTTTTTTGAAGATGGTTGATCGTGCTTAGGAATTATGCCATGGTTCATGGTTGATGAGCCCTAAAGAGAGGCCAGGCTCCAACTTGATCAATCGGGTGGGTTCGCATGTTCATGGTACTGCTAAGAAAATGGATGTGGATTAGCCATCAATTTCAAGGGACAACGATGGCTTTCTTTCCTGATTTGCAGCTTAATCCCAACCGATCCCTGGGGATACCAACTGTCAGCATATGCGTACAGCTGGCATCACATTCTATTAACCATCAATTTCAAGGGGAAAACAATGGCTAATAATCAATAATATTTAGTTGAGGTTGATATTGACCATTTTACTACCCAACGGTGATGGAAATCAATGGTTGCACCAGGGGTACCTGGGGGTACAGGGTTTTGACCCACAATCAAGTGGCTGACAGTAGGAGGATAAGAACCACGAGCAATCGACAAGTGTTGATCATGGTTACAATTCATAGTACCTCCAGGTATGAGGTTATTGTTCCACTGTTTTTTCATTTCGTGGTGCCAGTGCATGATTATTATTAGAGTATTGAGATCATGGTCAACAACTGACTGTTAGTACGATATGATATAATGTATTAAGATCATAATGCCAACTTCTACTGTAGTCCCATCACTTTGCTACTGTATTACGATCATAATACTAACCAACCCATATATGGGACAACTAGAACCAATAGGTTGTCAGTTTGACATGGGATTGCACTACCACTGGTTGTGCTTGGCGGAGTGCTCTCACCCACGGGTGGGAACAGCTCGGCTGGGCCCCAAGCAGCAGGCCATAGCTTGAAGGATGTCAAGGTTTCGTGGTTCCGACGACTTTCTCCTAATGCATCATCCCAATATACGATTGTACATCTATACTTGTATATATATATATATGTATTTTTTTTACATGATATGATATGATTTACACCTAGTCATATATGATATAGACTTACATTCATGCATGTATATTTATTCAACGACGTGAAAAAACAGATTGATGATGTCTTTGAAGATTTATTATGATGCATTTGAAGATTTATTACATCATTTATGACATATGGCAGTGGGTCAAAACCCTGTACCCCTTGTTCCCCTATCATTAACAATTGTTTTCCTTATAATTGTTGCTTATTATCCCCCATTGGTTGGTTCATATTGACCCATAGCCATATATCTTTCGAAGATTTAGATGATGAATGTATGAGGTATGACAGTTCCGCCCCAGGCCATGGCTCACGGAGCTGCCACTTGCGCAGCCCAGCTGCTGGCAGCAAAGGCAGATGCCAACGAGGTGCCGCTGGAAGTCATCCCCACAGCATGGTTGCTATGACTGGTTGATGATAGTTGGAACTGGTAGGATGGTTAACCAACCAATGGTTAACTAGCTGGTTAATGGTTAATGATAGGGGATGATAACTAGCAAATATAGGGGATATACCAGCTATATATGGCTATGGGTCAAGCAGTTAACCAACCAATAATGGGGAATAATAACTCACAATAATAGGGAAAACAATGGTTAGTGATGGGGAATATATGAGTTTATATTCCCGACTTCCATTGACCTATGCCTCTTGCACAGGTTGGTTATGAGTTTATAGTCACTTATAATTGATCCTGGGTAACAAACATGAGCTCAGTGATTGATCACAGATACACCAACTGCGTATGCCCATGGTTTCAAACCAACCATTGGTGGGAATATTATCGCTAGTTTATGCCTAAAAAGCATCCATATTGATCACCATTGTTGGAAAGAAACAACTAACAACGGTGCTAACGCGGTTTTTTGAGGACATCATTCATTAAAGTATCAAAACCGACTTGCATGGGCAGTGATTTTTGTTGGGGGAGGTCCGGCAGGGCTGGTGGGGACTGGAGGGAGCGATTCTTGATTTGTTCAAGTGACAAGAGCCAACTATTCAACCGAAGTATGGCCAGCAAATACCGATTTCGCTATCAGAAGCCTCATATCCAAAATATTGTGGTGGTATAGCTATTGTAGCATTTGGAGGAGATCATGCAAAAGCCAGATGTTGGTTGCTTGAGATCTTGGGGGTGGCAATGAACTACCTGACAGGTGGGATCATAGAATGGCACCTTTGGATGGGAACATTTTGATGTTTGTTGATCGATCCCAAATGCATCTAACTGCCAACCCATCGTTATGATATTGTTATGATATATGTATCTCGGTATACACAGATTCTGTATCCCTTTTGGCTGATGGATGTTGATGGAAGAAGTCACTGCAGCTGTAGTTGCTTGTGCCCAGTTGCCGCTGTCGGTGTTGAGGGTTCTCCGGTGCCAAGGTGGATCCGGAGGGGCAGAGCATGCTGATGTGGGCCTCCAGAGTGGACTATGCCGATGCGGCCCCTGGGCTTCGCCGGCTTCGCAAGGTGGACGTCCCTGGAAACGGATCCTGAAAATGAATCAACAAGTGGGCACATGAATGCTGAAATGATAATGAGCAGACAGATATGTATATATTTTTAATACTAGTATTCTATATATATATATATACATTTGTATATTTATTTGTTGAGACAGGAATTTCTAGTGGGCCGCCATGATTTACTGGGCTCTCAGTTTGGGACTTTCTTTGCCCGGAGATGGTCGATGAGCCGTTTCCTGGTGTTGCCTCGAGATATTTGGGCTGGGAAGACTGGGAATAATGTTGGTTTCTGATTAGTATCTACCTGTGGGTTTCATCTATTTTCATTACTTTAGGGGGGGTTACACTAATCAGAAACCAAGATTACTGAAATTGTTTGTCTGGGACTTTGACGGAGCTCATTTTTGGGGTGTCTCTCAATACCAAATGTCACAGAACGATTGGGGGTGGTGTAATGAAATAGTAGGTACCATTCTCCATTATGGGTATACTCCATGGGGCTGCAAGATAGGTAGATCCAGCTCCATTTCGCATGTTGACAGCCGGTGCATGGCTTTTGACCCACAAGAATTGCATCACCGGCTGCTGTGAAGTCCGTTTGTAGGCTCCATGGTGGTCAAGTTGCCATCCCAAGTTAGGCTGAAAAAGTACTCAGTCTGACGAAGCAAACAAGTTGCATGATGACTTACTACATAATACTGCATATTTTGATCATTTCATATACACATACTATCATAGTAAGTCCATTTTTGTATCCTTATGATCTGAAGCCTTGCAATTTCTCACAATCCTCATGATGGCCTGCCCTTCGTTCACCTTCAAGTGCTGCCAAGGATGGAAGGCAGGTGCCAAGTCCATTGCTTTCCCTGTTGCTGACACATCGTGCAGACGTCCTTGCGGCAGATTCCCGCGGGAAGACCCCCTTGATGCATGTCGGGTGCACTCAGACTCCCGGGGTGTAAGCGACCTCGACATCAACTCAGTGAGTTTAGCATAAACGACGGGCCCATGGTGTAGTATATTATGCACAGTGGATCTTTTTGTGTCGCGACATGCCACGTGTAGATTGAGCCTTTTTCAGATATGTGGTTGATTGCCTGCTGGTAGCTGTTTTTTTTCACTCAATACTTGACCCACAAAATACCATGGATGAGTAGTCTCTCCTGCTCATTTTAGCCATGCGGTACCAACTCATGAACACTCAAGCAAACAGCAGGTGCTGAGGAAAATCGATCTGCCACAGCGTGCTTTTGTGGAGAACCGCTGCAGCTATTTACCCATGACACTGCGATTCACAAGAAGTGAAAAGACACTACGCAACCAGCATGATGAATCCCCCTCACTTGTGCGTTTATCGACAGCAGTATGCACTACAATGAAGGCACACCCCCTGTGATAGAGACTTGAAACAAATGGTAGAAACTTCTCCATGTCCGACCGTGCAGAGAGTTTCATAGGCCTAAAATCAGTTCGTTCCCCTGTGACTCTCATCACCCAAAGATGTCGAAACCTGCTGGCATCGACAAGAGACTTGGCATTGGGAATGGATTTCCACGTGAATCTCATCAATTGCTGTAGCCATTCAAATCTCAATGGTGATTGGCTGAAACATTGATTGATTTCATATGGACCTGCTGCGACTGCTATGAGTGCTGCACGTTTGACTTGTGAAAACGCAAAGAAGCCAAGAGATGGCTTGACTTCGCATCCCTTGCACTGGAGATTTTCCGCGCTAAACTATGGGTAACGGTAGTGGTTGGGTGGTGAATTAGAACAAAAACCATGATAAATGCAGCAGTATAGTTGATAAAATCAATGATATACGTACTTTGCGCAACAGTATTTATTGTGGAAGTGTTCAGTGCCCCTGGTTTTTGAACTACAAGACGACGTTATTGAGACTGGATGCTATTCGAGCTTGACGGTGCAAGCAAAAATGGTAAACCATTGTAAACCCAACTGAGCTGCAGTTCAACCGTGGCGATATTGAATCTTGGTGGAGGATTGTAACAGCCAATGTTTCGGCGGTGGAATCGAACAAAAAGGAAGAACACCATACCTAGGTGTTGATTGTGATTATTCGGAACCGCCGCATTAACCATCATTGAGTAACCACGGTTGGCAAATTTGAGGATTTTCTGAATGCCTATCATGATAGGCAAATGAACTTTTGGGCTGTTTTCACATGTTTTGACCATACTCACGGTTGCAGATAGGCACCTCAATCGCCTTGCCCAGGTATGGCAAGCTGGGCGACATGGCCTTCAATCGCATGGAAAAGGCCCGCGCTGGTGAGCGGTGCTGACCCAACAGAAGCGGCCAACAGTTGGAACTGAGTTCAGCGAACCAACTCCAATTCCGAATGAAGACTCAATCAGGCTCTGGGGCGACTAGACAAATCTACAATGAAATGCAGAATTGGGGACGCAACATGGTGTTGCGTTATTCCTTGTAGCATTGATGCAAGACACATGTGCACATAGAAGATAGCCAAGGTCATCATCAACGATCAATGACCATGAAATATCATGAAATATCATGAGCCAATCATGAAATATCATGAGCCATCAGCATTGGCCATCAACCATCATCACCCATCATTATCCATCAGTAGTTCCCTGGGATTACACATTAGCTAATCATTGATTTACCATTAAACTGGGATTCACCCTTAGTTAATCATTGATTAACCTTAGCTAATCATCAATTAAGCACTAATTAAGTCGGAGTAAACATTGCCCTGGGACGAACCATTAATTGACCATAAGCATTCCTCACCACTAGCGCATCCATGACAACTATCAGGTATCACAATCGCGAATCGATCCGAGTATGGTACTTGTGGTGTGGGTCGTTGGATGGTGACGTGATGGGATGCCTCAATGGCTATGGATATGGCTATGGGTCAATATTATCTAACCAATATTAGTGGTTGCTAACCAACCAATAATGATAGGGAACACAATGGTTATACCAGGGGTACCTAGGGGTACAAGGTTTTCACCCGTAGCCATATAATGATGGTTTATAAAGGGTGATAAATGATAGTTTTCTCATGATTTTCTCTGATGGAACCGCTATGATCAATCAATATTAGCCACAATCAACCATGATCGATATGGTAGCCCTTAGTACCCACAACTAGCGATCTGTTGACTGTGTTTGATGATGATGATGATGATGATGATGATGATGATGATGATGATGATGATGATGATTGCCCACCATTGGCCATTATCAAATATTATTAACCCTGCACTTTCCACCACTAACCAACATTACTTATTATTTGATGTTATTTGGTACATACTAAGAATTGTTAGTCATAGGCTAACCATTCTGGGCCACCATTACTTGCCATTATTAACCACTCACTATCAATCACTACCAAGTATTAATCATAGATTAACCATCACTCAGCCATCTTCAGCCTCTATTAGCCATCAATCAACCCTTGATGAACCAGTATCAACCATGGCAAATGATGACTCAATTGACCGTCAACCAGCAACTACTATCATATTATATAATCATCAATTGCTAAACACTTACTAAACCATTCCCAACTTGCAACCACTAAGAAACCAACACTAACCTTCATATCGCCAGCAGCCTCAACCATAGATTGATTCAGTTTCACCATCATGTTTAACCATCATTCACCAACATATTCAACCATAAATATACAATATCATCCATTAACCACGTTTTCAACCAGTATCAACCCCGTTTTCAACCAACACCAAGCGCCTTTCAACCACGTTTTCACCCACCAAGCGTCATCCACATCTTCCACCGAGCGCACCTGTCAACGGACCACGTCGCCAGGTCAATGGCGACCTCTTCGTGCTGACCTACGGGTCCCTGGTCACGCAGCTCCTGCGCGACATCGAAGACGTGGAGCAGGTGAACGCGCAGTGCCTTGAACGGAGCCGCCGTGCGTCGCCGCGGTGCTGCCCCGGTGGCTGCGGTGATGGTGAACTGGTTGAAGTTCTAGGGATTATAGTGGTTAGATAGTGGTTAATTGTAGGGATTATAGTGGTTAAATGATGGTTGATTATAGGGATTAATAAGGGATTATCACCAACAATCATCAACAATAATGGTTAAAGAACTACTATAGGGTGGTTTCTCAAAATGAGGGTAACCCCAACAATACTAGCTGGTTAATGGTTAGTAGGGGATAAGCTAACAATCATAGGGGATATAGACCAACTATATGGCTATGGGTCAATATTAGCCAACCAATCATGGGGGGATGATAACCAACAAAACTATATATAGGGAAACAACGGTTAATGATGGGGGAACCAGGGGTACAGGGTTTTGACCCACAGCCAATATGTTGAATATTACTCAATTGCATTCTGAGTTTTTTGGATTTTTATGGATGTTGAGGAGTTTTATGGGAGTTATGTAGGAATCATATGGTAGTACTGAAGTTACATGTTGAATATAGGAATTGAATATTGAAATTTTATGGTAGGACAACAATGTTGATGTGAGTTCTGGTATTGTCCCATAAAAATCCTATATGATTTCCAGGTAATTTGATATCCCATCGCATAGATGGTTCTGGTTGTGTATCCTATCATAGTTATCCCATATCATTCCCGTAATTGTTGGTATTGCATCACAATTAGTTATTACTATCCCATCAATTATTCCCACAAATAATTCCCATCAATAATTCCCATCAATAATTCGACCATAGATAATTCGACCATCAATCATTCCCATCTAATCCTCGTTTCCTGGTTCCGAGGTTAGAGAAGATGGGTTACAACATCGGTCTTCGACTCATCGACGAGTTCCTGGCCAAGAGCGGCATCAACGGCTGCCAGGACTTCCGTGAGACGTGCGAAGTCATCGCCAAGGCGGGGCCAGGGCGCTGGTGCACAGGGTGATGCTCGGTGCTTGGTGGATTGTTGGCTCGTGGTTAAGGATGCCATGAAAGGATGGTTGTCCCTAGTGGTTCAGGATCAATGGTCATGGTTGATGAGGGTTGATGAGGGTTGGTGATGGCTAATCATAGTTGATGATGATGGCCGATAATGATGATGGTCAACGATGGTTGATGTCCGCTTATGATGCTTGATAGTGTTCTTGCAACCTGAGAATGGTGATGAATCGCTTTCAGGTAAAATAATAATGAGGTTGCAGCAAACAACAGCAAGGATATACAAAAGATTCAGAGTGTGTTGGCAACTCTCAACTGCGAATCTAGGAACATTGGAAGTAGCTATTATATACTGTAGATCTGGGAAATCATAATGATAGTCTTAATGATAGGAATGGCTAACTTGACTTTATCACGGCCATGTTTATACTCAACTCATCCAACTAAAAATGCTAAAACTATCTATGATAGGACGGATTATCCACAATAAACTTATGACCTACCCAAAATAGGTCGCCAATATTCTCATATGGGACTTCCGGTCAGCAGAACCATCATGCTGGGCCAGTCGCCCTTGTGTCATGGGCAGATTTCACTGATATGGCAGATCACAACGACAGTATGCATCGGTAGATTATGAACATGGATGAATATGGGCTATTTCATGAGTAGATTCAGAAATGGTGTCCCTAAATGGTTCCTGAATCACGACTCGAACGTTGGGGGGCCCCCACATTGGTCTCACTGCAACCAATCACAACGATCGAGTCCCATTCATCCCAGGAGCTCGGCATATGTACTACCGGCCATCGTTGGTGTTGATAATGATGACTATTGACCCTGTGGTTGATTGTTAGATATCAACTGTTGATTGACCAACGATATGGGTAGTACATCACCAATATGGATACATCACCACTATGGGTAGTTCTTATTGATTGGGAATTGATGATCAACTGTTTGTAGCTTATCACTAATAGATTAGCTTTGATCCTTGACTGTGATTAGTGCTGGTCAAGCTTTATCGACCATATGCTTGGTTTTGGTTATCAACCTCATGGAGCGATGTCGTGGCTGCTGGCTGCTTATCATACAACCACTACGTTCCAGGCATGTGTAGTTTATTGGCAGTGGGTCAATATTAACCAACCAATAATGGTGGATAATGACCAACAATAACAAGGGAAACAATGCTTAATGATGGGGAACCAGGGGTACAGGATTTTGACCCACTGCCTATTCACCATTCTGTATACTGTAGCCATTGTTCTTTCTAGTTGCAAGCGACAGCTACAAACCAAGGCAGGTATTGATGAACCACTTTTTGTTTTGGCTCCAAATTTCAGAAGCCCCAATCATGGCGTAGTTCTGGTCAAAAATCAATTTCGCGACGACCTGGGTACCGCGGGTCATTGAAATTCCATTGTAGGGTTGATAATCTCCAACAATCACTACAGCGAATCAACTATTCCTGGAGTTTTGAAATGCACCTTTAGGCCGATGATGAAATATGAATAATGGTTGGATACTGTTTAGTGTTCCGTGATGAAAATCATCCAACAAGAGGAGTCGTTGTAGGTTGTATTTATTATGTATTTTCTGCATTTCACACCGCTTCTCCGGTATTAGGTCCTAGCATCGTTGCTATAACAAGCATGCACGCAAGAGTTTTGCTTAAACAAGTAGAGCCATATGGATCGCTAAAATGGGTGTAAGTAATCCATAGGAATGTCAGTCGCAACAATTCGTTAGAAAGGTCTATGCGTGAGCGTGAGCCTACATAGACACCGATGATGTACCGTCATTATAGTTGTACTGGCTATTGTTGTGCATGGCAAATATTACTGCGCATCGAGTATTTTGTAATATGTACCTTGCTGATCATTGATAACTTCGCATAGGAAAACCCATTAGTATACACCATCATGGCAAGCAAACATTGGTTGCTTATCCCTTGGTGAACGCCAGGTGGGCTTGAGAATGTTCTTGGGCGTCAGTGGTGAGGTGGTCAGTTGGAACAAGGACTGGAAAAGCAAGCAGCTTGGTCAACACGTGAGTGAAGAACCACGAGAACGAGTGACTGGCAATGTGGATTATGATGAGAAATGAATGTGCATCGCTGGTTCATTTGGTTCTTGGATTACATAGATGGATAATCGGATGGTCATTTGGTAGTTGATGAAGCTTCAACCTGGCTTATGGTGTTACATGATGATTATTTTGATTATTGATGATGAATCTGTGTTTAATTTGGATGGTCGATCAGGGATGGTGGTTGATGATAGTCAATGACACTTAAGAAGGGTTGGCTAATGGTGATTGGTTATTGATGGCAGCGAATGAATGGTTGGCCAATGGTGATTAGTTATTGATGGCCAGGGAATGATGATAAATGAAGGTTTGACGCTGGCTCACACATGGCTACGAAACAAGTGTGGGTTACTGGTTGACTACGGTTTCTATGGGCTGTTGATGCTTATAGTGGTGGTTACGGTCAATATCGGTTCATGTTGATGGTGGTGGTCAATGACGGTCGATAGAAATTGATCAGCTTTGAGTAGTTGGAGTTGGTCAGTTTGGACGATTCATCGCAAAGAAGATGCTTGAGAATGGCAAGGATCCCAACAGCTTCTTCGAAAAATTGGCAGGTTGCTCCCAAACGTGCTTGATGGCCATGCTTGGAGCTTTGTATACTCGCCGTTTGCCAAGGCTTGGAGGTGGCAATCGAAATTCCAAGTATAACATTGAATCAAATGTTGGATCACATGAAGGATCAATAGCATTGAAGGTGTTGAAGGTATTAAAGTATGTGAATAGCATTGAATTGAAGGTGTTGAATCACCACAATCCTGGATCCTTTCAATGCGTTTTCCATGCCTTAGCTTAAGGATCTTTTGCTGGCCTGGAAAACCGCCCGAAAACCGCAGGAGGTGACTGCATGCTCGCTGATCTTGGAGGGCAACCCCTTGGCGGAATATGTCGAGCTGCCAGCGAATCTCACCAATCGTTTGTGCCTCGCTGGGTAAATCTGCAACGGCCAAGACTCATATCATGTCACCGTGCCAAAGTGAAATGGTATGGCCTTATGCTGTCCATGCGATGATGGGAATTGAATAGACTGATCATATGATGGTTTCCGGAGAGATAGCTATCATACTATCAACCATGGGAATACAGTTAATATAGATTAGATGGTTTCCAGATAGACAACTGTCAACCCATGCTTGTTTGATCTTGTAACTATGGTAGCCAACAATCATGGCTTCGGTGATCAGCTGCGGGTGCCATGCAGCGAGATCCCCATGGATTCACAGTGAGTCATTGAATCAGTGATCCCCGGGCCCCATGAGACCCTAGCAGAGTTGCCACACTGTGGGCTGTCTGGTGGGTGTCTAGAGATTCTCTAGTGCTTGGCAAAGCTAGGGGTCATTAATGATGGAGTTGCCCTACAGCGCTGTTTGGTGGGTGAATTCATTTCAGAGTTGAATTTCTGTACGTGCTACATCTAGTGCTGCGATTTTTGTAGAGCAGTGTCTCGATGTATCATGTGATTGGATATCTCATGGTTTGGAACATGTTCTGTAGAGTGAAACTATCGACTTCCAAATCTTGCCATTTTGGATTTATTTCGGATACGTTTGGTACTCTGTAAGCTCCTTCGTCATCCAAAAGCGTGTGGTAGATTCCAAGAATGCAGAATAGTAACCCTCAGATCACGGCACTGGGAAGTCTTTACCACGGTGAACTGACCGGCCAACTTCAAACTGAGACCTACCTTAAACGAGCTCGCACTCAAGCATAGCAGGAATTCATGGAAGGTCTAAGTTCTATTTTCCTATTGGCCAATGGCAATCGAAAAGCTATTTGGCAAGCTAGAGTTTGCCATTTTTCTACTCAAGACATTTCAAGCGGGAAACCCAAAATCCTACGGATTTGTATGTACAGACATGGGCCTGTCCCTAAGCAACTCGGGATGGGTCTTCAAATGTCTTGATTTCCATCGGTTGTTTCTCCATAGGGATGGGTAGAGGTTGCGGATTGCATATCTCAGATTTTGACCATAGCCATCAAACCATTCTTGGGAGCGAAGCATCTGGACGGACAGGCCATTTGCTCACCAGTTCCCAACAGACATCTTGTGGACTTGTCAATTTCACTACCACACTTCGCGAAGATTATTGGCCAGAATTCATTCGATGGTATCTGTATTTTATACTCGTTATTGACTTGTCAATCACGACTTTAAAGCTCTGTAATTTGTTTGTTGATATCAGATGTTCATGAGTGTTCTTCAAAGTCGTAACCCAGGCAATTTCTTAGCCTTATGTACCTGATTTGAAGCACGTCTTATGTTCAGATAAATGTCGACATCATGAGATGTACACCAGACATTTTAGTCTATAAATGACATCATGAAATCTGAAACAATGAGTTCCATCCCTTTTCGGTCGACCAGTCAGGGATCTGCAGTTCCGCCGTAGGTGGTATTCCAACCTGATTTGCGGCGTGATCCGTGGCTGTTTGGAGCAGCTGCAACTCAGAGTGGACTGCCGCTTCGAGACCGACGCCCTGAACGGTGACATGGTGTAGCTCGTTGGGGGGTGGGAATTCTCATGGTCAACGAGGGTTGTCCAGCTCGCCACGGTGGTACCTCTGAACCAAGCAGCATTGGCTGATCATTGAGAGGGGAACTGCAGCAGTCTCAGGGGCCTTGTTTGGAACCATTGATGAATGGCAATTAACGATTGTTAGTGATGGTTCGTAGGTTGAACGATGGTTGGATAAGGGCTGATGATTTTTGAGAATGGAAAATGATGATGATCGTCAACGATGGTTAATGCTGATCAACGACTTAAACATATATTTGTGCTGAATTAATGATGGTGAGAATATGTGGTCAATGCTGACGGTTGACAATCCTGGCTAATATGGTGATTAGCAATATTGGTTGACAATGGTTGATAATGATCCCCAGTGATCATCAATGTGGCGTGGCTAGCCGTCCCTGACTGAACTGAACTATACTCTTGACCGGAGATGTGTTGTGTGATACTGGCACTTCTGGTTGTAGCGGCATTTTGCCCTCTATTGTGTCAGTGTGTTCACCAATCAAGGGAAAAGCACAAGGAACTCCATCACTGAAAAGAGTGGTGGACGCCAGGCTAGAAGATGTGTCGATGGCATGATGGCTGTACATTATAATATATCAGAAGTTACATTTACAGAAGTAATCATACAGCAAAATGCATAGGGACAGGACATGCGTAAAAGATACACATAGTAGTACGATTATACATGATTGACTCTTGGCACTCCAGCAGCTCATACCTCTTCGTTGTCAGGGGATGAGAAGACACGCATTCGAATTGAATTGAAAGAAGTGCTCCATGAAGAGTACGACGACGATTGAAAATAAGCGCAGGACTGAGAGTTTGGGAAGGCATCACCTTGTCACAGACCAGCAGTGTAGCACAGAACTGAGAAAGTCGGGCTGGTCATTGGAAAACTTTACTGGTCAAAGATGGTACCAGTAAATGGTCGTTCATGATGGCTGATGTTTAGTAACTGTCACCAGTCAGTCCATCACCATCATTGCTTTTTGTTGCCAGCGGCATATGCGCAGGTCAAACAGTTGGCAGATGTTGTGCGAAAAGGGGTTGTCCACGACAGGTACCCCAAAAACGGATGTTTCTGTGGACGATCTTTAGGGGCGCAGATCTTGTTTGACCAAACTGGTATGGTGACCTTTGACGAGTGTGCTTGCGAGGTGAGTGTTGTAGGATTCCTGAAGGCAAAATCTTTGCAACCATTTTCAGCTTTCGTGAGGAGCCAATGTTTTATAGACATGAAACATTCAGTATTTTGTCATTTAAGCTAGACTTGCAGTTTGATCTTCAACGGTTTGCCTCTGTCAAAGCTCATTCTAATCACCTGAGCTGCCACAGGATCCAAAGTGTGGCCACAGCGATGCCTCTGCGTTGAAGGAAAACAAGCGCGTGGAAGAGGGGTGTGAGGTGCTACCAATGGTTGCTCCGCCTACGAAATGTGGCATCATGTTCGGTGTTGTTTGGGTACCTCTTTGCAGATATAGCCAGATGATTGACATGGTAGAAGAACATTACCAGGAGGTATGACTACATCCTGGACATGTGCCAAAAAGAAATCTACCGCTGGTCTGATATTTACCAATCAAATTTTGATAGAACCACAATAACATCAAGTAGGTCATTTTACTGACTGAAGTATTTCTGCCAATGACATCCAATGATTAGGTCATCAAAAGATGCCAAGGCGTGATCTAAAAAATCCATCTCTTCCATCCCTGCGGGGGTGAGGCTTCTTGACCAGTACGGGAGGCTGTTCCTATGGTCTGGCAATGAATGCCCAAGATCAATGGCAACAAAACTAATTAAGTTACTACGGTTGAGTTGGGTCAGACAAATGTTCGCTACAATATCGTATAGAAAATCACATAGCGTGGTACAACTAATGTCATACTCCAGTAGTGTCACAAGAGAACGAAAAAAAGGTACTGATGTTATACACCACTAATGTCACCAGCAAAGGAAAAAAAGTCACCAAGAATCACCGCGAATGATCGCCTTTTGCCAATAACGTCCTCTCCACTGGTGATATTCTCCATCCCTCAGAGGCGCGTAGCTTGATCACCGAGGCTGCCACCCATGGAAGTGAGCTGGCGGTGCAGGCTGCGGTGAACTGGGTTTGTAATCGATGAGTGATGGTCAGTGACCATGATGGTTAAAGAATGGTTAAGGATGGTGAATTCATGGTTAGTTCATTGAGATTCATGGTTTAGGTTGCTGAGTTAATGGTTGACTGTTGAGGATGATGAATTGATGATGAATTGCTTGTCAAACATGGTTGGTCCGTCAATGATGGTGAATCTATGGTTGATGATTGTTTTTAATGATAATTAGCAATGGATAAGCGTGGACAATGATGAATAATCATGGTGAAACTGTGGTCAATGGAATTACTTGTTGACATAATTGCTGATAACAGTCAACATGATTAGTTATAAAGTTTCTGTCAAAGTGATTGTTTATACTTGTAAGTGCTATCGAGAAGGATTCACAAGGATTGAAATCATTGACGGTCAATCGGTTCGTGATGGCTAATGATGGTTGGTTTATGCTTGGTCCTGGCCAATGATAGCTAATTGTCGTTAAATGAAGTTTAGAAGTGGTTGTCAAGCTGCTTGTTGGTAATCAGGATTGTGATTGATGTTTAGTCAAGGTACATGATGATAAAGATGGTTAATGTTGACTAGATATGGGCTCATGATGCGTAAGTGACCAAAAGACCCAACAGGTTCAGCAGAATTACGTAGCAGAGTCAGCATAGTCATTGATAACAATGGTTTGCTGTTGCGTGTTCAATGTAGTATATTTTCATGTTCGGGATGTTCATCAAGGACAGAAAATCTTGGCTCACAGGGAACTAGGGATTGTATGCCACCATGTGCCTTGCAGCCATCGCCATGTTGTTCAATCGCTATCTTGTAAATTCGTTTTGAAGACAGGAAGCTCCCACGTCCTATGTGTTGAGATTTAATATAGTCCACAGCTGGCATCAGCCTTTTGTGTAAAATTTGCATGTATTTTACGCATTTAATGCGCACATACTTGCTTTATCTATTTATTTATTTATTTGTTTTTTATATATATATATATATCAATATGGGTTGTAGCATGCAGAATATACGCGTAAAGCTGTTGTGTACCATTCTGCTAAGACCTAGTTGGGAAGCTTCTTGACACAACTTGAGGGGGAGTGAAAGTTGCTAAAGTGTAGGTATACAGCAAAGTCAATGCAATGGAGTCGGAACCACTGAACTTCCTATATATTTCATAAATGACCGTGGGTGCTCTCAAAGTTGGAAGCGTTTTGGAAATTC
This sequence comes from Symbiodinium kawagutii, assembly GCA_009767595.1. Taxonomy (NCBI): domain Eukaryota; class Dinophyceae; order Suessiales; family Symbiodiniaceae; genus Symbiodinium; species Symbiodinium kawagutii. Next base: position 319,145 of record VSDK01014552.1, on the reverse strand, counting down.
TGCAGGCTTCCCAGTAGCGACTCTCGTAGTAGCAGCAGCCTGTTGGGATTGTGAAAAATGGGACCTACCCAGGTGCAGGGAGATCGTGTTTCTTCAGAACGTGTGTCTGTTCTGCGAGGCTTTAGTCGCGGCCAGATCCGATGTGGACATGAAGGTGGGGCAACTAGAGGGATTCGCCAACGGTTATGGGTCGGCCCCGAAAACAGGGGTGGTCATGTCAAACATGATGGTCAATGCGTGACGCTATACTGGGTCATATCACAAACTATCCCGTCAAATGAAGGAGGATATCTAAATGTCCTTGCAACCTGGCGGCTATTGGGAAGCCTGCTGTGTTCACAGGGGTCTGACCAACTTTCTTGGGCAATCAACTAGTTATTGTTTTGTTTGGGGTCCAATAAATGATTTAAACACATTAAAAAGCTTGGTTAAAGATTGGGAGTTTGCTTGGGGGATAGCCCATCGACAGCCATGACGATGAGCTAAACCTGTGCAACTCTTCGCTGGTGCCGCTGGTTGCAGCCTGGTAGAGCTTCCGACACCTTCGTGGTATCGGCGTGCCATGGGGTGCTCATTGCCATGTTGATCCCCCACTTCGGCTGTGATCACTGGGGAAAACCGTGGTGTACCATCACGACACTGGGCAATCCTGACAAAACCATGGAAGTTCTATCCCCTGTCGTTAAACCTTAACAGCCAAGGCATCCCTCAACCTTAATCACTCTCTTCCACACCACTTCATCTATGTTCCTTTTCCACATCATAGTTTCTATGCCTGTGGAGGACGAAGACGGAAACACTGCCCTCCAGATCGTCGAAAACTCAGTGCTTAGGGAGTCCCAGTCATCGATTCATCGATCACACATCGCGGAGCCAAAGTATCCCCCTCCAGTTCGAGGGAACGATGCTGCTTTGCTTTGGTGCATTGGGATTGACATTTGCACTGGTGGTTTCACCATGTGATTTCTTCCTTTCATTAACATGTTAACCATTACCATGGTGAAACCACCAAGGATTCTCATGTGATTTCTTGCTTTCGCCATGCACCACCAAGCCTCGTGGACTCCCAGTTCCATCCACTGGAACCGCGTTTCTTTCCAAGGCCTTACGCTACTACCATGGCGCCGCAGCGTGCGCTCGTCAGCGGACGGACGTGCCCAAGTGATCCCATCAGGTGATCAGTAGGGGTTATGATAAGCCATGGTACTTAGCTGCTGGTTATCCAGCTATATCCAGCTTTAGGGGGAATCAACTCGACCTTGGCATCCCCAATTGGGGTCGCTATTTGGTGAGCGCAATGTGGTACACCCAGAGCCCAGAGCTGTTGAGGACGTTGCGCATAACAGGACGCAAGGGTTGTTGATTGATCGCTGTTTGAATAGCTGGCTGGACCGGAGAAGAAATGACAGCACCTAATGGGGCTGCGGATCATGGGGAAGTAGAGGCACCAGGCAATTAAGCGGCCTGTTTTCAAGAGTATCATGGGGATCATGGTGGTGGTCAATCAACGGTTAAGTTCACTGTCAACTAATGGTTATAGGATGATTGATTAACCGTGAACTGGTGGTCAACTGGTGAATCAATTTGATTAACGGTTGATTGATGGGTTGACCAGCACCAAGGTTCGAGTAATTTTTCATCAACGGTTGATGGATGGATGATGACTGGTTGAATGACGGTGCCGGTGACTTCCCATTGGCTTTGCCAGGACCTCAAGGCGGAACTTCCAGACCCAGCTTACCATTCACTGGTTGCTTGTTGCAACAGGGCATTGTTCCAAATGAGTGCAACCAACCACGGGTTGTCCCCCATTAGATGGTGATGACCATTCACTCGTTTGGTTGTTGGTTGTTGGTTGTTTCCAGTAGAAACGGTTGCTGCAACATGCTGCAACGTGATCGGACCATTGCAATCATCCAGTTGATACTTGTTGGTTGTGGATTTCCCCGGCTGTGTTTAGCATGTTTGGACCATGATCATCCCAGTCGTTGCTTGTTGGTCGCTTTCCTGGTTTCGACACCTTTCAACTCGGATTCATTGCCAGGTCAATCCTGCTGCAAAAGAGAGCCAAGAGCGAAGAGAAAGAAGAGCTGAAAAATGGACCTGTTTAATTGGTTGGTTGGTTGCTGGGTTGCGTGGTTGCTTGGTTGGTTCCGTGGTTGGGAAACGTTGGTTCGTCTTGGCTAGCAGAACCACTAGTAGCAACGGCCAAGATGCAATGATGTATAGCCTACAGTAGGATGTGACAATCCAAACCATGCTCAATCACTGATACAGGCCGAAGGCATAGCTAGAGCAACTAGTGACCCCAAAAAGTATGCTTAAACGCCTTGAATGATTAATGCCTGACAAATAATGCATAGGAAGTGCTCATACCTAAGCTTTTTGGCACCGTTTTTTGTTGTTTGTTTATCTAAGTGCCTGTGGTGCCCTTTGAATACTTTTTTGGGAGGTTTCGAATGCACATATGATGTGTCAAGGTTTTAGGTTCGGATATCTACGTATATACGTATTTAGTATGGAAGTCTTTCGCAGAACAAATAGTATCAAAAGGTATGACAGGTGTAGCTGCCAAGCCGGACCAACATTTATAGTGTAGATCTTATTAGGTCATGTAGATTTGAAACAACAGCAAATGTGCAGCAAGTATTTTCATCATATTGTGTATGTCATTTACATTGACGGGATTTGATATGTAATATAGGTTTTGCAAATATATGGTTACACAGACAAGTTTTTTATATGGTTTTATAGTAATTAAGATATATCATGTGATACTGTATGTCATGGTAGCACCATGTAGCACCATAATCTGACAACAGATGTAATTGTACACCTGGTCTAAATACTCATATTCACGAATCATGTACATGTGTGTATATACCAATCTCGATATCCACATGGATATTTGTGCATAGATATATGAATTCCGACCTGGTTTAGAAAAGCATGTACTGATACCGGAGACACAAATTTCGGGGATACCCACTACGTTTGTGTCACGCCTACGATTTCATGCTGAAATCAGGGCGGCGCATAGGGTCCCGCGACGGTGACATGCTGAAACATCGACGGGCTCAAGAGTGGCAACGGGACGGCTGCCGCCAATTCAGGCCAGCAGCTTGTTCTGCTTCTGCTCCACCTGCCAATAATGGTTGTGCTACCTGGCCTGAAACAAACTGTGTGGTTAACTATCATATGATATATATATATATATTTGATATTTGATATTTGATATTTATTATTGGTATATCAATATTGCTAACAACAGGGCATGGTTCATAATGGTATATTCAGTGTTACTTAAGATAGTACATGATGGTCTGTAAAGGATAATGGTTTCACAGTTTATACTGGTTACTTACAGCGAGACTTCATCAGGTGTAATAGTGGTCCGTCATAGCGCTCAATGGGAAATCCAGCTGTTGATAAACCACCACCAGCGGCTCATTGTCCATAAGAGATGATTTGCCAACTCTAGTAATTGCCGGGGTGATTATGGATCTCCATAAACTTCTTGATGCACACCCATACAGATCCTTTCCATGGCCTAAATCTGTTGATTGAGCAGTCCATGTGATAGCCTGGCCCAGTAGATCATGTGAAACATATGAACCTGTTGCGTATTCTTTGAAAATTGGACTTGATTTCTAGGCAGCCACAAGGGAGTGCGACACCTGAAGGCAACAAAAAGGAACAATGCGAGTCAAATGGCAACAACCTCTATGCTTATCAATCACAGGTGATGATTGTGCAATTGTCAGCAGGGATAGTGACAGTGATAATAGTTCAAATGTTCTGATTGATTTTGTTTGGGAATGAACAACCGGCAAAGCTGTACAGCAGGTATTTTTGAAGGTTTTCTACATTGTGCCAGATTCGCAGAGTAACGTAAATTTCTCAAGATCCCACCATGAACCACTCTTGTTGGGGTGTAATCATCACTTGCACACAGATTCGCATCACCTACAGCCAACGACAGCAGGGTGTCATGGGACCTTTCTTTAGCTTGCTTCTAGTAGTTCCATTTTGCACTGAGATGTCTTTTTGTTTTTCTGTTTTCTACCTCCAGTCGCATCCCAGATGGGAACAACACTGCCACATTTGAATGCATTGAGTGGGCAAGCCCGAACCCTTATCCATGTGTTTATGTTTATGGATTGTGTGATTACTGTTGCTTATTTTTGGCTACTTGCTCTTGTGACAAATGCAATGTTCACCATCAGAAACTGGTAACCATCGTGACTCATCATTGGCAACTACAGGACGCCTCTCGAGATATTATTTTCCTTTGTTTAGGTAACCATAAACAAACATCCATCATCAAGCAAGCATACAAAATGAGCAATCACGAGCCATTAGCTTGCCTACACATGATTTCCCTTATTTAGCCGACTACATTAGTAACCATTGCTTCTTTGTTCTTAGTCAATGATCCTCTATTTTGAACCACCATTACTAGGTATCAGGTATTAGTGATTGACAGTCAAGAAATGCACTATTGGTCACCAACCATCCTTTACTATCATTTATCTCAAACCCGGTCAGCAAATCCCTAGGAGCTTTGGCTATTTGATCCATCTGCATGCCCAGCATGACTGCTGGTTCCAAGCCTCTATCTATTATAGAATCCCTATTAAACATGTGATATTTACTCAATAGATAATTGATCTATTAGATGATATTTTGTTCTAACTATCTATAGATTTATTGTTAATCTCTCAACAATCTATATATTACGCATCTCTTAAGCATCCCTCAGCCATCTATTTTTGTCGGTCCTTAACCCTGAGTAGTATGTTCAATTATCATTCTCTTTCACCTAGCCCAACCGGTAGCCAGTGTCAGCCAGGCGCCATGACTGAAGAAGTGTGACACTCAGAAGTCATGACAAACAAGCGGAAGATGTTGATGAGCCATCAACCACCATCCCGCTGAATCTGTACT
>VSDK01014552.1:253973-314187 GCA_009767595.1 Symbiodinium kawagutii | reverse complement strand
CCACCATCCTGCTGAATCTGTACTGGCACCGTCAGTGATGGTACTGGTTGATGATGGTTGATGATGGTTAATCAAAAAGAACAATTGCTGGTTAGTGTATGTTGCATGATGGACAGGATTTTTAGCGGATAGTGAATGATGGTTGATGAAAGTTGATGGCTAACCAACGGTCATGATGGTTAGCTGTTGGCAACCATCAACAAAGAAATCCGCAGCTGGAGATCATACAGCATTTTGCTGGGGTACCCGGGACATGTGATGACCCATATCCTCAAGTAGAAGTTCTTGTCCAAGTAGTTCCCAGAGGGAAGTACTGTATCTATGAAACATATAGTTATGCGGGGGTGGGACATTTGATGACCATTCTCCTCAAGCATTCCGCTCCTGATGAAGTATATGAAACATGTATATAGTTGCGCGGGGGTGGGACATTTGTTGACCTCTCTTGTTGGGGGTGGTCGAACGTGCGGGTTGCGGACAAATTGTTTCATTTATAGTCCATGCTTACCAGTTTGTCATAGATGTACCATGATAGAGGGGTTACACTGGTCAATGAATATCATCACACATGATACACTGGATAGATACTCACAATAATGTTGATCAATCAAAGGTTACATCCTGCTTTGGGTTTATACTGCTGAAAAAAAAGGTAGGCTATCTTGAATATTGATCGACCATCACGGCTACTCTTTGTCAATTATGTGTGAAGATGTTTGATTATTTGTGCTCGAGGATATTCAAAGTGAGGATTGATTTACGAGCTTCAAAACCGTCGTCAAGTGGAATGTACAGGATACAAATGGTCTTGCATCATAAACATAGTCTTTACCATAGTAACTCTGATATCCCGTTTTAACTGTTGACATACATCATATTCAGTAAGACTATCATTGAACCATCAGCTTACTGGAGTTATAATATCTTTTAATTAATCAAAATCATCATTATATATTACTATGATTGAATATCCCATAGTCAGATGTGTATGTCCCATCAACCATCAATATTAATCATGTCCATTATAAACAAGTTATAATATGTTATAACTAGTCATTATAACCATCATAAACCATCAATATTAAGATGCTAAAATCATTATAGTCATCATTCAAGGTCATTGAATCATCATAATCGTCATTAACCATCCATCATTAACCATCATCATTAACCAAAATTAATCATTATAATCATTATGATTATCATAGTCATTGTAATCATCATTAACCATCACTATTTATCCATGTCCATTGAATCTCCCATCCGTCGTTCGCCATGCGGGCCAGCGACCCAGGTGCCGGAACCGGCCAGTCCAACCAGCCCGAACAACCCAGAGGAGCGGTTGACGCGGACGTCACAACGGTCGTGATGCGGTGCGACTGGTGCTGGTGGATGGCTGGTTGATGGATGTTGATGGATGTGAATGGTGGTTAAATAGTGGTTAGTAGTGGTTTATGATGGTTAATGGTGGTTAAATAGTGCTTAGTAGTGGTTTATGATGGTTAATGGTGGTTAGTGGTGAGTACTGGTGGCTACTAATGGCTCAACGGCCATGGTTGATGGTGGCTGACAGTGACTTGAAAAACGGAGTAAAGGATCCAACGAGGTGGCTGATGGCCTTTTTATACAGTGGTGGATGGTGAGTCAGTTAGAATTCATGTGGGAATCAAGAGATACCAGCCGAAGGGTCGTGATTGTGACTCGTCGTCAGGAACAATCATCGGCAACAACTCAGAGATATTAAGACTGTGGATGACTGCTGGCTGAAGTCGACAGTACGTACCCACAATAACTACTGGTCACTGAAAATGAATTACCATGTTAATCATTGGTAAACTCTTTTGGCTATGGGTCAATATTAACCAACCAATGATGGGGTTAATCATGAACTCTTATGATCAAAGAACATCAAGTGTCATCACTCACAAGCCATCAGAAAACCTGATTGGTGGAACACCCATCACTGAGACGATCACAACTGGTTAACAACTACAAAGCCGCTTACTCGCCAGACTGTAAATCAGCTTATTAACATCATCACCAACAAACCATCATTGACCATCAGCTTACTATAGTATAATCATTGTAATCATTAGTTAATGATGGTGAATCAACCAGCTGCTTATCATAATCATTATGATTCAATTATACTCATCATCATTAACCATCATTAGCCATCATGAACCATCATTAACCATCATCATAATCACTGTAATCAACCATTACCAGCTTATTAACAATCATTCCAACCATCACCATGAGACTCGTCATCCAGGCGCCGGATGAAGAGTCCGCGAGCCGGACGTGACCTGGCCGCACCCGAGGTTGCCAGCGGTTGGTTGTTGCGCCAGGCAGAGCCAGGCATAACGGGGGCCCCGTTGGTTGTCGTGTTGGTTGTGGTTGTGGTTGCCACGGGTTGCTGGTTATGGTTAGGTTGTTGGTTATGGTTGCCAAGGGCTGCCAAGCAACCTTGTTGTGTTGGTTATGTTTGGTTGTGGCTTGCTCGTTGGGTTGGTTGTTGAACTCTTGTTGGTGTTGGTTCTTGTTACTTTCCGCAACGATTCAGTGACAGAAATCAGAAATCGAATCACTATGGTTGAAGGATGTTGAAGGAGTTTGCTGCCCATGGTCATCATAATATCATAGCACTAGGTGTACAAAGATTTCATAATTGTATTGATGAAAAACCTACACTCTTGGTATTACTCTAGGTTTGTATTGCAAGTTCTGCCCTTTGCGCCTCCAGTATGAAACACTCAGCGGGTTGAGTTGTTTTTCCAATGCCGAGTTTGCGTTGGAGATTTACACATCCAACTGGAATTCTGTTGATCCAGCAAGCAGTTCTTGATCGAATCCTTGTCTGCACTAATATAGTCATCATGTGCAAGAAGATGCTGGATCAGTCCCTCATTCGATCATGTGCGGGTCTTTGTTGCTTGTGGTTTGCTGGGAAGACATGATGGAAAAATGTAAGAAGCAGCAATCCAATGCCTTATGGTTTCTAGTGGTTATGGCAATATCTTCACCATCAAAACACTACGCAGAAATATGTCGAATATTAAGCTACAAGAATATAGTAGTTTGTCAAAATAGGGCCCCCAAAATGGATGGTTTAGTACTAGAAATGGTTAATGAAGAATGCTAACTGGGGGGTCCCCTATGGCTTGAGAAACCACCAGATGGGCAGCTCTGCCATATGGACGCAACACAACGGCTTCAAATCCCATCCCTCGTTGCTACCCACCACGGATCCCCTTGGCAGGTTCTTCACCGGCATCGATGCCGAAGCTGGGAAAAAGAAGGGTTCGAAGGATAAGAACAGGCCAGTGAAATCCAGTGAAGAGATTTGCACTGCACCTGAAATCCAGTGAAGTCCAGTGAAGTCCAGTGAACTTGTTGATAGTGTTGATTCTTGTATTCGCCATCATTGATGCTCGATGGCGGTTGTTGAATTGTTTATTGTTGGCTATTGTTGCTTATTGTTGGACATGGTCACCCTGCAATTATATAGCTTTTATCACTGCTTATTTTTGCTACTGTGGTAATTGCTAGTTATTGTCGGCTATTGCTTCCCATAGGCCAGTGTTGGTTATAGGCTGTTGCTTACAGGCTGTGGGTTATTGTTGGTTATTGCTAGTTATTGCTGGCGATTGTTGGTTATTGGCTGTTGCTTACCGTCCAACCCACCAACCCAGAAACCGTTCGCAGGTTCCGCAACTTGGAATCTACGGATTCTGGCAACAAAATCATCCAGCACTTCCAGGCGGGAGCAGTGATAGGATGCTGGTGAGCCAGATTCATGGGCTTAAGATCAAACCAAGCAAGAAGTATCAGCAAGTAATAGCTTAGAGTCTATGAGTAATTCCTGACCATTAACCTATCATTTACCAAAGGTGATTGACTGTAGCTTCCTAGTGCATTCCCCAGGAGGACTTGGTGATATCACCAAGACCTGGAGAAGCGCTCAACGCTTGGGGTATGGCAGCAGCATGGTCTGACTCCTCCTGTATGGTGGGGACCCCGAACCACTCAAAACTCTTGCACCAGTTTTGCAGGCACCGCACATGTGTGCTGTTTTGGAAATCAGTGGTGTGAGTTGTTCCTTGACTTCACTTGATCTATGTCTATGTGGTTTTCTAGTTGTTGAGCTTGTAACGAGGGAGGATGTTTTGACAAGATTGACACGGTCCAAGCTCCTGTCAGTGAAGTGCGTCTTGATGCAACCCTGTTCAATGGAGATGAGGAGTGAAGATCCAATCCACATTGATGGCACTTCTGCTCAAACCAAGAGCCACTTGTGTTTGTATGCCGCATTGGTACGCTACCAGTGGTATGATGTACCCAACAGTTTGGCAACTTATTTCGTCAATGGTTTGCCTCGTCTATAACTTGCTCAATACAGGTTAATCATGTAGACCCCCCACACCAAACATCCCCAAATTGGTCCCCAAACTAACCTGGATCTTTCCGCAAGAAACTTATATAACAACAAAAACAAATGCAGAAAACGAACCAGTTTGGATGCTGCATTCATGCACTCTGAGTTGCAGATCTTATGGTACCCTTCGGGCAAACTAACACAGACCCTACCCAATGGGTGTGGCAATAGGAAAATTGTTTTCGAACCCCTCTTTGGAAGGTTCTTAGCCATTTTTGGAGTACCCCTATGGCTTGAGAAACCACCAAATAACCATTATTATTGTGGGTTACTGTTCCCCATTCTTGGCCACTATCGACCACGTCTATTTTGAGAAACCATTATTGTAGTGTTGGTATTAATTATCCCCTTGTACTTGCCATTATCAACCATGTCATTGACCCTTATCCACCACTTGCTAACCATGTCATTAACCCCTCTTAACCCCTTATTAAGCACTATCAACCCCAATTGACTTGAAACATGACCACCCTGGAGCCCCAGTCTCCAGGATCTTACCAAGCTGGCGAATTCCTTGGACCTTCGCATGGAAGCCTTGCTACGGGAGCACGAGCAGGACCACGGCGGCCGCGCAACATGGGAGCCACCATCCAGCTGACCGAGCGCGACCCAAGGATGCCAAAGAATCATCTTCTCCGCCAGGATGCACTGGGGTTCTGTGCCCTTTTGCTAGTTGTTCAGCTTTACTTGTTGATGGTTTCTGGTGGGTTTGTTCAGGTTTTACTTGTTGATGGTTATTGCCCTTTGTTTATTTGTTGATGGTTGAAGGTTGATGCTGGTTTTTGCCTGTTTTGGTCGTACGATTGGTGTTCCGTCCTGATTTGATGAGTAAACTTAGTGATGTTTGTTGCCTTGTTCAACCACCATGTTGGATGAATTGCCCAGAATCGATTTAATTTCTGCTTCAGAAGATGAGCAACCACGAGAGATCCCAGTTGATACAGCTCTACATCACCATGCTGGTGATGTGCTCCGGATGTGAATCTCCCATCAGTCAGTCATTCCTCGTCAGATATCCTTTGGACTGATGGCTTAAACAACTGTTTGCCTTATCCTAGTGCTGATGGAACTGTTCTTGAACAGATTTGTGGTGTGTTGATGATCAAATGAGCACACCATGGTTATCATGTACAGTCCGGTAAGAGATCATGCAATACAAGTCAAAGCAATTCAAGGCCAGATCTACCAAATCAAATTGGCCTTCCATTCTTCCTTCACTTCGTCTACCGCTCTTACAATGATTCGCCTGGATTTTGCAAATGCACCTCACGCCCAAATCTGGGTATTTCTTCAATCTATGTGTTGCTTTTTGCTTTTGCCATTGGGACTATGAACCCTGATTTGCGAGAACCAAATCCATTTGCCACCACTTCATCTAGCAATTGCGTAGTTGGTATAGCTGTAGCTATTTCCCTCGCCTGCAAACATCTCAGTCGTTGTGCAAACAATGATGACCTCTTGCTGCTGTTGTTGTTGTTGCTGCTATCGGTGTCGAATATCCATCCCTTGGTGATCCATTCCTTTGCAGATGGTGTTGCTGATAGTGGATTGAGTCAGCGAGCCCCAGCTGATGTCTTGCATTCTGAAGCATGGGGATGAGCCACTAACCCTCACTGTCGCTATCATTACCATGCGCTGAAGGGACCTGGTACAAAGGGAAATGGTGATTTAGGGTTTCGGGCTTGCCCCCTAGAAGACTCCTAGTGAGGCAAGCCCGAAACCCTAAACCACCATATCCCTAACTATTTGAAAACCACCAACATTTGAAACCCACCATCTGGGAACTGTCAGCCCTTTGCCAGGACTTCTTCCTGGCCTACAAGACCCACATGTACACTGCACCTCAGCTCTTGGTGGCCGAGCCATGGCGCCCACGTCGCGGCGCTTGCGCCATGTGTTGCAGCGCAGAGGCTTTGTTGATGGATGATCATGGATTGTGCAACTTCAGGGTGAGACTTTTACTCATAACTGATATTGTTTGGTTGGTATCATCATCCCATCCTTCACAATGGTATGGAATCATTACTTCGGACATGTTCATCTTTTTCACTTCTATCGTGTGGATCCCGTAGGAATTGGTTGCTTCTCTCATTGGTTGGTTCGTGATGTGAAGTAGGTCAGCACAGTTCCACACAATGTGTTGTTACGTTCCTTTGTATGTATGCAGATGCACACTTGATAGAGAACGTACTTTGTATAAGATGAAACATGCATACAAACAGTATATATAGAACTAGATATATGATATATACATTATTTGTAAATATGCGTAGATGATAGCACAGTGTTTTCAAATATCAAAACGCCCCTGGGTTGTTGCTAGGCCAACCTGTGCTGAGGTGCAGAAGGAGATCAAATTGCTCCGGATGAAGGCACCGCTTGCCCTGGAGTTGAACGCCGCAATGGACGAAACTCGACTCCTGGATTCCAAAATGTATCCTCAAGGTGGACCATACATGACCACATGTATTCGCTACATATTATATGTATTTGATTGTTCATTTGCAGATGACTACATTGAAATACACATATGTATTTCTGTACACATGTCGAGGAAGGTACCACATTTTGTACACATTTGTTGATGTTCATATGTAGAAATGTTAAACCGTTTGAAATGTGTAAATTAACATTATTTCATATTCTTCTTGTTCATTCATGTACCATTTGTAAATCATTGATTTCCGCTGGAGATTCTGAAGTGTTTTTTCCTGTGAGGCCGAACAGGAAGAAGCCAAAACTCGCGAAGATACCAAGATCAAGGCGCTCGAAGGAGAATTGGCGTGGGACCTCAGCTGTTTGACAATGATATGGGCGGATAAGCGACGAGACAACAACTATGGTTACAATAGTGGGTGGTTGATAAATATAACCCATACAAACTCTATGATATGGGAGGTTTCTTATAAGATATGCTTGATATGGTTTCTCAATAGTAGATTCTATGTACTGTACTAGATAATGAAGAATAATAATGATTAATACCAGGGGTGGTTAGGCTAGTAACTACTATAGGGTTGTGTTTTTAGCCATACGGAGTCCCAAAGTTATGGTTGGTTTACTAGCATAAATATCTACATTTTTTTTTAATGTTGGATGATTTTGGGGGTACCCCTATTTTGAGAAACCACCATATGAGGGAAAGTAAGGTGATCATGAACGTAGCATGTAGTCAACAATATATATGATGAGCCAACAATATCCAACAATAGGCTCATAATAGTGGCTATCATGACAACACCTAGGAATGATAGGGGATGATGGGGGATGGATGTCCAACAACCACTAGGATGACAAGCAACCGCAAACTCGGGGATGATAAGCTCCAATGGTTCATGACAATTGTGGTAAGCTGAGCACCGAACCACCGGAGGTTCCTTTATTTCAAAGGGGCAATGCACCGGTGAACTCCGGGCCGCAAGTGAATAGCTTCAAACAGCCAGACGCATTGGACGCACCGCGTCCATTTCTGCGCTACATGAACTGGTTCAGAGTGTAGTTAAATGTGCATTACTAGCTCGTTGTGTTGATATCCATCTGAATGGGGATGGGCAAAGGATGGAATATAACCAGCCATGAACCAACCATCCAACATTGGGTTCACATCCAAGCGGTTGGACTGTTTGTGTCGGACGCTCACCTAGGGTGCAGGATCCACAGCCAAATGGGAATATCTATCCAACGACAATATCTATCAAGCAACCAATAGAATCACTGAACGCAAGCACCTATTTATCGCACAGCTCAAGGCAAATGAGAGAGTCCTAATTTTTCATGTATCCAAAGTATACCAAAGCCAAAGAAGCAACGGACCCATGGAAATTCCATGCTAATCAAAAATGGTGTAGGCTTTTGAAGGTTGACTCGCATGCTGATCTTCCAGCGGACCTTTGCAGCCATGAGTAATCCTGATGCAGCGGTGTCAAGGAACCAACGAATGTTTTGGAGCATGGCACCGGGGTATCTAGAGTTTGCAGAATCCAGGATTTGAAGTAGAACAGGACGATGGTCGATGATGGCTAGTACTATCTAGTATTATCCAGTGAAAGTAGTGATGAACCGGATCATGGCTAAACAATCAAAGACATCTGTAGAACCAATGCTTGAGGGGTGTTGCAGCCCCCTAGATCCCTTTGTAGATGACCAGTGCCCAGAGCAGTACCAGGTATACACATACAGATCTACTGATAGATATCGTGGGGTGCTATTAACCATCATTGACCACTCTTAACCAACCTCTATGAACCACTAGTTGCGCATCATTTGCATTGTATAGTCGATCATTTAACCACTGTGAAACACTACTTGTATCTATTTGTGGTCAATAGTCTCTGACCATGGTGCCTTCAGTGGTGAGTGACTAGTGCTATGAACCACTATGAACCAGATTTTATAACCACTGCGGAACCACTAGTCGCAAGCCAAGCATTAGTCAACCACTATGAACCACTATCACTACACACTATTAGTAAGCACCATGAACCACATTCAACAAACAAAAACAAAGTAAATATATTGCATTACAACCATATTTTTCAACCAATATATTCAACCATATATCAATATAGAATAGGAATTGATTACCTTGATATAGTATCTATCGTCAGCACTATTCACCTTTGTAGGCACCACAGATTCAAAACGGACGTGTCGCCGCCACGCGAAGCTCTAAGGACCGCTTCATGACGCAGGTGCCCCAGGGGAGCACCCACCATGACGGGTGGGGATGCTTACTAGCTTAACAACTCATGGTGAAGAGTGGTGAATACATTAGCTTAAAATGATTAACCATGAGAAAAACCACTCAAAATGTTGGTGAATGATTAACAACTCATTGTGAATACTCATGAGAATGATGAATAATGATGGACAAAGATTCTCATCATTGATTATGCATACAGATTTGAAATGGTGAACGATTTTCAATTCTGGAAAGTGATGGTTCATGATGGTGATGATGGTCAATAGCACTTATCAAGGTACGTCCTGGTTGTGACCTGCTTAGGAGTGCCACGGTACGGCTAGTAACTACCCATGGTTTTACATGCCAAGGAACGCTTTCTACATGCTTGCCACACATACACACTTGGAGCCTCGCCATGTACGATTGTTACTGTAGCTATGATGTAATGATGAGCCCTATTATATCTTATATTATTATATGTATGTACTAACCAGTATTCAGGATAGCAAGCCTTTTTAAGCATGGCTTCACGGTTGGTTCTCAATGGTCGGTTGTCAATGGATCGTCGTAAGCAGCATACGATCGAAACCACCTGAGCTCCCGAGCTTCACTCGAGTCGGTGCACATAGCCCGATGGTCAGTGCTGATGCTGAAATGGATGTGGCAGGCGACGTGGTAATAGTTAAAAGTTGATGAATACTCATGGTTGATGATGGTTAATCATGAATAGTTAATAATAATCAAAAGTTGATGATGGCTCATGATGTTTTATTGATCGTTGATCGAGAATTAATTATGCATAATGATTGGTCATTCATATTGATAATGACATTCAGATTGAGGTTGAGTGACATTCAAAGTGCTCATTGACATTGTTGGAGAATAATTTGCAGTTGACATTCAAATGAGGTCCCAACCAGCCGGTCACTGGCATGGCCTGCCAGGTCCAGCAAGTGGATCCTGCTGGTACCTGAAACAGTCTCCAAATGATCTAGCTGTAGGAAAAAACAACCAACTATAGGGAAACACAGTCAATAAAACTATAGCCGTGTTTCCCTATACTTGGTTAGTTTTTCCCTGGGAAAAGTATCACATATTGACAGTCAATAAGAAAAGCCAACCAACCATGGGAAATATCAGCTAATTATTGACAATTCAGATTGATACTTTTCTTGCAAGAGTTGGTGGTTCAACCCGAAGCTGTAAGTTGGCCAATGATCCTAGGGTGTCTAGGGCCTGGGACACCCCGTGGACGGCAAATCCCTTCACCGTTGGAGGCATTGCGGCTGGATGAACTCTGTAAAGGCTACAAAAAGGAGGCGCGGGCGGGCGCAGAACATGGATGAACACGGCACTTGAATCAGCAAAGATCTAACAATGATGTCAGCACGGATGACTCACATGTTTGATCCCGAAGTTCTGACTCTACTAATGTTGACTCATGAGTCGTAACTCAGTAACTCATGACTGCGACTCAATCGACTCACAGCTTTTCCATCACGACTTTCACCAGCGCACCGTGGTCCGCTTGGCCCGGTCCCAGTGGTGCGCCACGTGGCGCGTCCAGGTGGACAAATGGAAAACCAAAGCCGAAGCCTTAGACGAGGCCTGTAGCTGCGCGTGGCGCAGCTTGGAGCCCCAGGAACCCAGGAAGGGGGAAGCCATGTGATGATATGGAGGGTTATATAATGGTTAATGATGCTTAGTAGTGGTTAATGATGGTTCATAAGGATTATTGATGGTTCATAAGGATTAATGATGGTTGATGATGGTAAATGATGGGTGATGAGTCTTATAATATTAGTTAATCATTATTCATGGTGTTTGACAATTGTTCGCCGATTTCACTGCGGTGCTGCTATTGCTCAATGCTGATGGGTATCGACCATATCAATGTCAAGCTAAAAGCTGGCAGATCCACCCTAGTCAGCTCATGGTCGGGATGTCATCAATCGTTGGATACAACATGACATAACCAGGCGAATGTGAAACCTGGTTCTCGGTGGATGACCTGCAGCATGTGATGGTTGGTTTTTGATGGTACCGACGTGATGAGCCCATCCAAGCTGAGTTTTTTTCGTGCTGGATTAATCCAGATTAATCTATAATCTCACATAATCTCAACGAAAGCCCAGGATTGTTGTGAGCCGGAAAAATAGCCAGTCAACCTTCATCCATTAAGCATTGGATTGTCTCCCAAAATGGCTTGTTTTCCTGCGCTCACAACACACCTCCCTGATAATCATGGGATTGTAATGGGGCTACTAATTGTTGATACCGTTACCGTTAGCCCTCAGTGTAACAACCATGAATAACCATCATCATGGATTACGATGATATGATATGTCAATGTAACCTCTCTTATTACAGTAATCATCAGGATCATATACCAACATGATTGTCGACCATAATTACCAAGCTCAATGACTGATTGTAGTTACAAGATGACCCGGAGTATTGCCAAGATATCAACCATTATTCAACTATCAATCCATCATTTTAGGCTAATTACCTCATTAATCATTGTTTGGTACCCAGAATTCAATCCAGTATTCCAGATTATTACCCATTATCGAAACCCATTGCCTATCGATGGCACTACCTATTATTCAGCCATGATCAAACCAGATGATTTACCAGATTATTACGAATAGTGGTGGTTAGCCATGATTAACAATTGATTAGCTACGCTGGGATTCCAGATGATAAACCAGATCCAATCTATCCATTCTTACCAAGTTGGTGGTTCCAAACATTTTTTGTTTTTCCCAGTAGTTATTAACAGTTTGTTGGTTGACTAATATTTTTCATAGGGGTGGTTCAAACCACCAACCAGTAATGATCATTATCAACCATCACCATATCTAACCATTACTAACCATTATTAACCACTAGTTAACCATGGGTGGTTCAAACCACCAACCAGTTACTGATGTTTCATGGCGCTTCCCGGCTTGGCCTTGTTAGGACCGCAGGTTCTTGGAAGATCAGATCAAAGGTGCCCGCGGAAGCGGAGCCTGCGCAGGTTTCCAAAGGATTTATTGCAGCTTTAAAGCTCGTGTAATTGTGGTGTGATAGGATGTTTTATAGGATGGGATTAATAGTAGCTTGATAGGATGGTGGTCTACTATGACTGTTCTGTTTTAAGGATGTTTTAGTGGTAGCTTGAAAAATCTTGAAGAGTTGTTTAAGGACATTGTCATAGCTGTTGAAGGACGGCGGTTTAATCATGTTTTCATGGTGGTTTGGTAATGGTTAGTGCCTGTTTAGGACGGCTGTCGTTCGTTCGTTCTGCTTGGAAACCGCTAATCCTTAGGGAAGAATGGTCAAGAAGGATGCAAAGCCTAGCTGGTTTTTGGGACCTATCCCAGAAACGCTTGATTGGAGAATCTGCGGCGCACCCTGATGGGTTGGTCAAAACAAGGGTTTCCCGCGATTTTCCCACCGAGCCGGCGAATTGGTCCGATTGTATCCTTCCATCCATTGGATTTCAGGGGTGTTTTTTTCAGGCCCAGTGATCTTTTTAGTGTGCAAATGGTTCTGCTGAGACACTGCCATCTCGAAAGGACAATCGTTTTGTCAGGGTCCCGACTTGCATGTCTAGAAAGGGGATGGAGGCAAATTCACCGGGCCCTTCCTTTATCAGACTCTTTCGCGTAGAGGTGCTGAACCAACATGGGTTTGGCAGATGCAAACCATCGCGGGGATATGGTCAAGAAAGCAACATGGGTTTGGCTCAGGAATGGTGTGCCAAATGGACCATTAAAATTGCCACATGCACATAATAAGATGGTAATGTTTTATTGTTGCTTGCTTGGTATTTCATTCTGTGATTACAAGTAGCTGCCAGGTCCTCCAATCACATCATCCGACAGATTGTGTGGTTGTTTCACAAGCATGACTAGGGTTGCAGCCCAAGTACTAATTGAATCTGATTGGGACAAGTCATGTCGTTGTTTTTCACTTGACAGGAGCACGTGTGTCCATCATGATAAGCCCGACAACCCATCACTGTTTTGCATGATTTACATGTCTGATTGCTGCACGGGGTATGGTAATTCTTTGCTTACATCAGGTGTCCCTTTGACTGGCTTGGAAATCTGCCTTCACGCATTACATCGGAGAGGATTTGTGTAATTAGACGGGTACTCCCCATATTGCCTTTTGCCACCCATATTTGGTATTGCCGAAATATTCATGAGTGTCACAACCCAACAACACATGATTCTTCAACACTGCAGATCTTTGAAGACTGTTTGCAGCATCGTTCTTGGAGACTGTAGCAAAGGAAAGTGTAGCAAATCCAACGTTACAGACACACATGGTCATTGTGTCAGGTGCCAAGCGGCAAAACAAGGTGCGCTTCCTCCGCCTTTTTCGCAGCTTCTTGGGACTGGTGACTTCAGGTCTGATTGGTGGCTGGGCAACAAAACACCAGCTCATCACCATGGGTTGATAAGGAGATCATAGCAACATAATGTAGGAATATAATGTATATATATATACATGAACTATGGTTTCCCTCGATGAATCTTAACATTGTCTAGTCTATATATGTTAAGGTTCAGACATCCACCACAAAATGGCTGTGGATCAATACTGACAGAATGTAGAATGGTAGATGATCCTCCTGAAGCCCATTCTGCTCGATTTGAAGATGCCGGAATGTTATGGCCTAAAAGTCGCAGCATGTATTTCTGTCCTTATCCTTATCCTGTACTTCTACAAGTAACTAGAATCAATTCTCTTTGACACATCCACATCTCATATATGCATTGCCACATGTCTAATTGGCCAAGAGGAGACTCTTGGTGTTCTACCTTACAGTCACACATCCTTGGATTTTGCCCATGAAAAGAGCTATAATTCGCTCATCATCAGATTTTGTACATTAAGGATCATCAGATGAAATGAATGACCATCAACGATGATCATCAGATCATTATTCCTACAAACTACAGTGTGGCTTCAGGGTGTGGACCAGGCAAGGCAGTGAGGCTGAAACGTTCCACGAAAAATCGCCGCACAACAAGGAATCGGCTCAGAGAGAGATAGCACATGCAAACATGCAAATCACCCGGGACTGTTGGTGAATGGTTGACTGATCATTCCTGTCAGTTTATCGTGGTATGTAGCGGCCAATGGTTTGCTATTTCTATTCTTCCTGCTACATTTATTTTAATTAACAATGACCATCAATGGTGCTCAACGATCAGTTCTTTGTTATTGATGGGGACCCACTACTTGGGCAGCAACCAGCTCTTCCAACATGGAATTTTTGGATGAGGATGAACCGAATGACCAGCAGATGGCCAGCAGCATACAGAAATAGCACTGGCGGCTGATGAACCAATCGGCCGAAAAGATCGCAAGCGCGTCGACCTCCGAGGTGCAGATGGGCCATGGAAAAAGCCGCCCAATGTTTGTGTGTGTGTCTATTCTACACAAATGGTTGTTTCTCAAGTCATAGGGGACCCCCCAAATCATCCACTATGAACTATTTATAGTAAGAAACCAGCAAATATATTCGAATGATGTGGTGTTCCAATTGGTTGAAAAGTGTAATCTAAGTATGCAAAATTACAAAAAATATGCAAATAATTTGCACAGAAATATGTGCACAACTGACTGAGATATGATATAGAATTTGGTGGGTCACAAGTGTCCAAGTTGTGGACGCCCCAGCTCATCCTAACATCCAAAATCTAATGAGTTTCCCTCTCACAACAGTCCGGTCAGGGCTTTCAACAAGACAATGATCCGAAAACATTCATGGTTTTCCACTTGGTATTTTTTGGGCGGCAGGAGTCTTCAAAAATGAGTAGTAGCCCTTAGCACTCAATGGCCGTGGTTGGCACTTGGTTGGGCTCACTAAAAAAAGTGAAAAGGGGATATTAAGTAGCAACCAAGCAACAACTATGGATTGGTCAATGACCCATGCTCAGTCCAACTTTGGCCAAGAGCTCAATATAATTCTGGCGCTTCAGCATCTCGAGGACAAGACAAAGGAGGCAAAGAAGCAGGAGGTTTGGCCCTTACAAGTCCGTGTTGGTGACCTTGGGTTGCATTCTTGAAGGCTGTAGAATGGCTGCCACTTATGCAGCCCTTTGCAACTGAAAAGGGTCGATGCGCACTGCAAAGCCACAAGACCTGAAGAGTTTGTACATAGGATGCCATGGATTTGTTCCCTCGTCCCACAAAGAGTGCAGCCGTGATGGCAACCAAGCACACGAGTCTCTGATGTTTTAAATGATTTGTGTACCATGACAGCTACCTAGGAAGACTGCGTAGAACACACACACTTGTAAAACAATACTGAATAAAAATGATGTTTCCATTTGTTTCCAGTTGTTTATTTTTGCATATCCACAAACGTATGATGTCAATATGCCCACATACAGTAATATGCTGTGTATCTTTATTTCTGCATATGCATGGGTGTTTCTCGACATAGGGGATCCCCAAATCATCCAACAGGAACCATCTATAGTAATAAACCATCCATTAGAGTTGGTATATCCCTTATTATTGCCTATCATCCCCTTGTCAATAGCACCGATCAACCAATGTCTCTAAAGTATTGCTTATAACCATTATCATCATCCCCTAGTATTGCTTATCCCCTATTATTGCTTAGATATCCATTAATAAACCGTCCATTTTCAGCTCACATCAACAGAGAGGTACACCTCAGCCGGGTCCGGCGCTCCGCGCCCTCCCAGGTTGACCCAGAGCTAAAGGCCTGAGGATGGGGGGCAGCTCCGGGCAGCTCGACAAGGAGTACCTGGTCCTTGATTAACCATGGCTTGGGGTGATCACAATACATAATCACAACTTACTATTAGATACTATAACCAGATTATGGTTCAGAACTTAGGATTAATCATCCATAATCTATGGTTCAATCAATACTGATTATGGATGATTCTGGTTCAGAACTTGGGTACTCACAATAGTAAAGTAATCACAATCAAGGTACTAACTTCAAGTATTAGGATCAAGGTGCTAACTTGAAGGTCCTTGATTAACTATAGGTCCTTGATGAACTTCGGATCAATAAAATTGTAGTCACTTAGTCATGACTTAGTACCAGATTTAAATGTCAAGAACGGACAATGGTTCAGTACTGGTTGAACTTTTTGACAAAGGACATGGCGGTATGAGTACGTAGTTGTGGTTCATAGTGGTTCAGTGGCTGTGCCACGCCCTGATTGATCAGCTGGTTGCGAGCCTCATGCGGCCACCCAGCTTGAAAAGGGGCACAGTGACGCGAACGCTTGCCTGGTTGTTACATCTTGGTTGTCGTCAGATGATTTGTTCGTATCCAATTTCTAATAAGGAGGCTTGGTGGGAGTAATCCGAGGATTCTAGTCTGTTTCTTTTGCATGTATCGTAGTTCTAAGGTTGGTAATTGTCACCCTAACCATCAACTAGAGTAGCCCTAAAAAATTGCAGCGTTCAGGATAGCTGTTGGCTACGGCTTGGCGCGGTCGTTTCGCAGGGCCTCCGACAGCCGATGGCTACGTGGGGCATTCTGCTTGTGGTAAAGTGCACAGCAGGCTATGGGTCAAGCAGTTAACCAACCAATGGTGATTTCTAGCTGGTTAATGGTTAATGATAGGGGAGAACAACCAACAATAGTGGGGATATACCAGCTACATATGGCTATGGGTCAATATTAATTAACCACTTATGGGGAATAATGACCAACAATAAGAAGGGAAACAATGATGAATGATAGGGGAACCAGGGTACAGGGTTTTGACCCACAGCCAGCAGATGATTTGTTTTTGCATAAGACAACGGAGTTGATACATGTTGATGCTCAGACAATGGTTGAACGCTTCCCTTTCTTTGCAAAGCCAGGTCACGGCAGATGTGGTAGCACTTTGCCGGGAACGCTAAGCCATCCAGTTGTCTATTTACTTGCTCAGTGGAAGTGGGGAATCCAAATCAACAACTAATTGCTGAATGTACCCTTACTATCCCTGGCTGGTGGTTTCCACTTCAATTGCCTGTGATGATTACCTTTGATTGCCTCAAGTCGACTAAAACATGTTTGGGGACTAGCTAATCTACCCCATAGATCCGTATAGCTAGCCAATGATTAACCATCAAATAACCATCATCAACCAGGACATTGCCATCATTGCCCATCATCAACCATGATTTCCTCAACCACCATAGCTGTTGAGCATCACAAATTGCTGTTGATCATTGGCAAGGATTGACCATCACTGCGACCATGATTGCCAAGCATCAACAGCAATTCGTCCATTACCTCTCTTAGCCATTTGTTAACCATTATCGACCATCACTTAACCATCATTGACCTTCAGATAAGTATCAAATCACCATTTATTCACCATCAGTTTGTGTGGTGAAGAACGATGGTTACACAAACTGATGATGGTTGACTGATGGTCGATAATCTGATGGTCACACCATAGTAATTCACAATGAAATCTATCAATTTACTACCACCACCCGACCATGAAAACCCATCGCGGCAACGCGAGGGAGCGGATCGCGAGGATCCGCAAGTGTTGGCAACGGCCAAGGAAGATGCAGAGCCGTGGCGTCGTAAGGCGGTGCTGGTGATGGATCGTAGGGTGGGTGGTTAATGGTTGATGCTGGTGATGGTTAATGCTGGTGTGACAACGGTAAATTAGTTGGGAAGTAGGTGAGAAGTAAGTTGGTCAATGATAGTATGTGGTTGATGGTTGGTAGTCAATGATTGGTGATGGCTACCCACTCTTAATCATTGATAGTAGTCATTTGCAACCGCTGATGAGAATGGGATGGTTATTCTGCTGTTGGTGATGGTTTGTAATAGTGGTTCATCGGGGTTAGTGATGATTAGTGAATCTCTAGTAAAAGGTTGATGGTGGTTATGATACTTACTTGCCATCACATAGTCCTTGACGACTGAAGATACTTGAAGAGACGGTCAGCAACAGTCTGTTGTACTGGCTAGTCGGTCATGATCCGGTTTGAAACTGTCTTGTATGTACTAGAAAATTTGGGATTTCATGGCTACAACAATTGCTATCAATGGTCAACAATACGTCTACGTGGTGACTAGCATATTTGGTGATGGTCAACAAGCTGGTGAATGATGCCCGGGGTGATAGCCAATCATTGCCAACAATTATGGTACAGGCTGTTCTTCTATGCAGTAGCTTGGTCGAGTACGAAGATGTCAAGCTGTCAGTAGGATTTGTGCTTTTGATGGTTACTACCTGCAAGATTCATTGATATCATTTGATGGCGACACAAAGCAGAGACACATTCAAAACCCCGCAGCTGTTTCTCAGCACACACGGTCGGGGTTTTTTCGGGGCATCATACGCCTTTCGTTTCACAGCGAAGATGAAAATTCTGGAAAGGATCAAGGCCTACATTCGTGCCCTTTTTGCGAGGCCTTTTTTGGTTTTGGGATGCTCGGCGGTGTGGAGGAGGTGAAGAAAAGTTGGATTTGGAAATTCATTTTTAATAGTGGGAGATTCAGATTTTATTGCACCACCATCAGTTTAACCTGCTCAATATTAGCTGGGGATTTACCCTTTGCCCTCATAATGCCGCCATAGTGAATATGAATCTCCCAATAATCTCCCAACAACATTGCACAGAAGCAACGATATATGTATCCAGAAGCAGCTGCCATCTCCAGTGATCACCGTTTTGAGAGTTGAATATGGGCAGCGGGATCCTGAAGACAATGTGGACAAGCCCTGGATACCCACCGAATCTATGGCACGAGTCGGGGCGTGGCGTACCAGTGAAGACAATGGAAGATCCCAGTCTTAATCAGCCCCCCACGGCGGTGAATCCACCAAGTTATGGTAGAACTGAGGGTGACTGGCTGACTGGAGGAACCGGATAGATACGACACCCTGAGCCAAGGAGGAAAGCATTGTCATTCCAAGGGGTCCCCTAGGAACCCGAAAGCATTGGCAGAACGCCACCAAGAAACCCACGGGCTGGTCAATTGTGATGTTTATGTATACGTTAATAATGTATTAATGCCAAGAAGTGGTTAACGATCGTCGATAACGATTCATCAATGACGACTAAGACATGTCAATACCCGGATCAAGAGTAGTAAAAAACGTGACAACTAGAGAGAAAATCTGGTTGTTTCCAGTTGTCTCCCAGGGCTTTCCACAGCTTAGCCCATACATGATGATGCGGTTGCAGCGCCCTTTGAACCATTGACTCGGCTTGTGCGTTCTTAAGATTGATCGATGGGAAATCCACCTTGTGGACATTTTGCAACAAGCAGCCTGGATGATTTATTTAAGGAGTGAATATCGTTGTCATGCTGATTGTCCCGGTGATTGCAAGAATTGCTGGGAACAACGACCCGGCACCTTTGCTGCAGTTGATCCTGCTTGGTGCGGAAAGGAGAGTCTACAATGGAGTCATGACTCCAACCCCCATGGTTTGGTGATTCCAAGATAATATAGACATCGAGATCCATTGGTGATTTGCATCCTATGATGGCTACATGCCTTAAGAGTTGATAGTACGATGGTGTCATGGATATGAACACCTGGATAGCAAGAAATTTGGACACATGGACCAATTTGAGATTCAAGCACGTCAATGTTTGCACATGATTACAACCTTCAAAATTGTTGGCAATGCTTTGCTGTCAATTGACGGCCAACAGATCACAACAGATCCACACTTAATAGGCTTACGACATTGATGACCGATCTATAGGAGTAGCTGCGAGTCATTTCAGTTTTTCCACCCTTTTTTGCTTCTTGGCGATCAACGTGCAACTCACCAGTTTGTCATCAACTCACCAAATGTTCAAGCCATGACTTATGGCCGCAAGCCATGATTGATCCTCAAGTGATCCATGATGATCCATCTATGAAAAGATTTCCACGTTTGAACCATGGTAGGCCTTCCGTTCTATCGAGATTGATGTTGAGTGTGTTTGGTCAAGGAGCAAGCCCTTCTGCCTCGTGGCTACGGACATGGTTGGTATCATCCAGTGGCGTCATGGTTGGTTGTGGGGGCAAAGAAGCAGCAAGAAGTAGAGTGGTCGATGGTGAATGGTTAACTGCGGTCAATCACTCTCAACCATCTACAATAAGGTTCATGATGATTGGTAATCATTAAACAACAACCATCATCATCACCATCATCATCATCACCATTTTTATTTTTATCTTCATTATTCATCACCATCATCATCATCATCACCATCACCATCACCATCACCATCATCATCATCATCATCATCATCATCATCATCATCAATCACTAATCCTTGTTGCTGCTTACTTACCCCTATAATTCCTATAACCATTAAATGATATCCGAAACTCACCGGGTCCATGGCTAGATTTATCACCCATGGGACCCACCCACTACACCAGCTACATGGGCCCATTGCTCAGCGCGGTCGCGCGGTCGCCTAGGACGAAAATGCCATCTCCCACGTGTTTGGACAGGCCCGAACGCTGTGCCGTGCGGGCCTCACCCCAAGATATGGCTGGTTGATCAGGATCACCTGGTGGATCACTTGTCAGCCATCATGTGAAAAACCATGCTCGACCAGGCGGCGCTTGTGGTGGGTACAGTCCACAGCATGGGTACTGGTCTGAAGCACCAGCAGTTGTGAATGGTCCCCTGGTATGTGCTTAAATTGTTGGTCCGCATGCTGGTTTGTTGGGGGTAGGCACCAGCTGGTGTTGGTTCACGGAGGTTTTTATCATGGTCAATCACCAGAACTACCAAAGCTCTCCATGGAATTCGTAATTATGGTGGCGAATTACTACTAGGATCTGAAACAACCATAGCTATAACCACAACTAGCTCTCTAGATACTGAATCACTGGAAATAGTCGGACTCCAATGGCAACAATCGAGGCGAAATTAAGCAGCCATCACCGGCAAACTGCATCAGAATGGTACTGGTTGATGTGAAGAGATTTGCCGGTCATGACCCATGGAGCTTCCAATCTCAATCCGGGGCGGCGAGGCTTCCATTTGCGTGGCCATGGACTTTCCAGGATGGGCTGAAGCCGCATGCGTGGTCTTTTTCTTCTCAGGCCACGGGGTTCTCGTCGTTGGGTGCACACCGAATTTCGCGATGGTCGTTTGGGGTGTCTCCACAATATCCAAGACCTTAGAAGATGGGCGCATCACTCATGGATGCACCCTTATCAATTCAAAGCACTCGTCATTGTTGGAATGTGATGGTCACTACAGATTTCTGATGAGAATGCTTGCAACAAGTGAATGAGAATTTCAGAAAAAGTTGGATGGGACGAAGCTGCATATTTGTCGGAACCTGAGCTTTGGGGGCAATCACCATATTTTTGAGCAATCATGGTTTGAAGAATGGATAATTAGGCGGTTTCGTCAAGCTCATTGTATGCAGATGCTGCTAGGTTCTGAATTAATTGTCCAGTTCTTGATAGGTTGTTTAAGTTGTAGCAGGACGTTTGATGAATGTCATCCTGAATGGTTGTTGAAACGTATGACCAGTATGGCACTATTCTAATGTTGGTGTTTATGGCTACTTATCGACACACTAGGTTGTTATTTCAACCTTTTTCATATGCGTATGCAGTAGTCCCGAACGAAGTTTTCGAGATCCAATCGACGAAGCAACGAAGGGATCGCGAGTGCACCCAGATTCAGACAAGGTGTCAAACCTAATAGAACCGGCCCTTCGTTGTCCGTAAAAACTGATTGCTTTGGCATCAAACGACCATGTTAAAAATAATTGGTAAGTACACCGCACACTATTCATGGAGTGCTATGCTTAGTTCCTCATTTAATCTAGAGTGTAGATTCGATCTATCTCAGTGCATATTCGTATACAGTAACGTGTTTCTACCTTTTCCCCTTTTGCTGAAACTGTTGGTGCAGTGTTTCACAGCAATGCAAAACTGTAGATTCTTCCATGCGGGGCAAACGTGTATCCAGGAACAAAAAACATCAATCGTTTTACGGAATCTGGGGGTCATACCTCAGAGACATTTTATCTCTACTACTGCTTGAGCAAACATGCGCCAACTTACACAATTAAGCACAGAGACAACAAATACAAAAGGAGGACCATCTCTTGCAGAAGATTGCTTTCTTGCCTGTTCTCATCTATCTTCTGATGTCTCCTACTTGGGCTTGGGCACATGATATCATATCAAGCCGCTTTGGCCCCCTACCTAGTCTTTAGCTTTTAGTCATGGAACCTGCAAGACTTGAAATCTCGTTCCAGGCATTTCGAGTAGCTATGCCGTGTACACCATCTACAGACATTGCAAAGAGCTTTGGGGAGGGCATCTGAGCAGCACGACTCGGTACCGACTTCACTGAAGGAACTGAAGGCTGAGACATGTCTAGTCCTCTGATGACCGGCTGTTGACCCGCAGTAACGACCACTAGCCATTTTGTTGGTACTTAAAACGCACACTACACACAAGTGCACAACAGTTGCTACGCATTCATTGTTCTGGTGACCATTGGGAGTCACTGGGAGTCAGAGTTTCAGAGAGTAGCTACAAGCCACAATGTAGGGGAAACCCTTGAATTTCGAACGTGATGTTTATGAACATCCTTACGTCAAGTCCCCAAAATTGTTTGGTTTTGTGTCATTTCCACTGTATCACAAACTCTCATGGCAGCCTACAGGACCCAAGATTGATGGCGGGTCGCGCATCAGACTCCTTGCTTGGCCAAGGAAACAGCTTGGGCTCGGCGTTTTCATGGGCTCGGTGATGTTCCTCATGAACCTCTTTTGGATGGTGCCTGGCGTAGTGGGGGGTGACCACCTGGCGATGGGGGCTGGTAGTCAGTGCTAGGATCATGGTAGAGGATCATGATGCATCGTGGTGGTGTAGGATGATGGTTGAGAGTTGAGAGTGATGATCATTGTGAACACAATGATGATCATGGTTGGTACTGATAATGGGTCATGATGGCAATGGTTAGGAAAAGTGATGATCATGGTGAGTAGTAGTAGTAGTAGTAGTAGTAGTAGTAGTAGTAGTAGTAGTAGTAGTAGTAGCAATCATGGTTTATTATCATGGTGGATCATAGTATCATGGTGATGTAGGATGGGTTGAAACCATCAACCATTGCCGGCATCTACAGGTTGCCGTGGTTGACCTGCAATGATGCGGTTAAGGCTGTTGAGGACCGCCAATGATATTTGATATTGGTTTCTGATGGTTAATATCACTTAATAGTGGTGGTTAATATTAGTACATATCAGTTGGTAGTGGTTAATTGGGGTTAATTTTGGTCAATTATTCACAATTACCCAATGGATGATTATGCATGACTCCTAGTTCCGGTTCATCAACAAAGCCACCAAAAAAGTGTTGGGGGTCGATCTGAGGAAATTTCCACGGAAGCCTGTTCCATACCTCCAGTGGGGAAACATTATCCCAGCTGGGAAAATCATGACCCAATCCGAGGGAAAAAAGATCTCTTTCAACCAGCAGGAGAGCTTAGATCAGCAACCACCAAATCACCTTTGAGCAGAATCCAACCCAAAACAACATGGCAATCATTAAGCATGGTTAGTGACACCTGATGATGGTGAAGGATGATCACTGTGTTTAGTAATGCTTGTTGATGGTTACCGATCGTTAATGACGCTTTGTGGATGTTTCACTCAGCCAAAGAAACAGCTGCGATGATAGCGAGTACGTAAGCAACCAAAGAGGAGGACCTTCGAAGGAAACAGGTTTGTACCTTGTCCACCCTTGATCAACATGGTACGTAACTGATTGGTTTTTGACCGTTACCATTTGGTTGTAATATTTGCTGGTTGGCATTATATAGGCATGGGTTGTACCTAGCTTGACACGCACTTTGGGGTGGAAGCAGGGGGTTAAAACAACAGGCGTGCAGCATGCCCAGACTGGTTTGGCAGTCTTACAATCGGCTTGGAGTAGTGGTGGCATATTAACAAATCCCTGGAGCATGGACCATCCCTGGAGCATGGTTGTGGATTATATATATATATATATATTTGTGTAACACATATTATTTATATATCAAAATATCTACGTATATGCATATCTACACGCACTTTGGGGTGGAAGCACAGGGGTGAAAACTACAGGCATGCAGCATGCCCCGTCAGAAGGCAAAACAAAAAGAAACAAAAGAGTCCTGGGTAGAACTCGCGCCCGCCCACAGCCCAGCATCGCTTCGCGATGCGGCGAGTTCCGGAACCCAGGCTCCAAGACAAGGGCCCAAACCACGTTTTACCAACCGCAGGAAAACAAGGTAAAACAAAAAGAAACAAAAGAGTCCTGGGTAGAACTCGCGCCCTCCCTCAGCCCAGCATCGCTTCGCGATGCGGCGAGTTCCGGAACCCAGGCTCCAAGACAAGGGCCCAAACCACGTTTTACCAACCGCAGGAAAACATACTGTACCGTGCTGCATGCCACCTATTTAATTGTTGGGCTCAGGCATCGGCAGCTTGACATCAACCAAACAGCATATCAAAGCATAGGACAAGAGGG
Source organism: Symbiodinium kawagutii (assembly GCA_009767595.1). Classification (NCBI taxonomy): domain Eukaryota; class Dinophyceae; order Suessiales; family Symbiodiniaceae; genus Symbiodinium; species Symbiodinium kawagutii. The sequence continues at coordinate 289,559 of VSDK01014552.1, read as the reverse complement.
TCGGTTGTTTGTCCTGAGCAATGAGGACGCGCCCCAGGGTCACTTCAAGTTTTATGGTCATGTCTGGCACTGGGGAAAACTGGACCAGTTTGGCTGGCGGATATGACATGGCTGAATGTCAAGTGATGAATCGGGACATGGCTTGGTGCATCAATGGAGGACCCCAAGCCGCCACCAAAGGCTATGACGCCTTGAGTGACTAAACAGGGTTGATTCCGGGGTGCTCACCCATGGTTGTCAAGATATCTAGTTGGGATACCCGACGATTTCTGTTGGTTACTCCCCCCCTGTCCGTCAACCATCATCACTCACCAACCATCTTCAACTAATGACCAAGATGGACAAGCATCATCAATGACCGTGATTGATAGCCCTCATCAATAAGCATCATCAATCCCCAGCATGAACTGCCACTGTGGTGGGTCAATACCCCCAAGTTAGCCTCCACTCTGGCCATCACCAGTGGCACCAGGTGGGACTCTTCAACCCGGTGAGAGACCACTCCTACGTCCAAGTCCTAGCGCATACCCTGCCTTACGTTGGGCTGCAGTGCCATGGTGATGGCTACTGATGGTGGGAAATGGATGGGAATGGTGGCTATTGATGGTGGTTTGTGGTGGTTCACATGGTGCTTAATGATGGTTAATGATGGCGATTTTTTGTTTGATGGTGCTTGCCGATCGTTGTGAATGAAGGTAAGTGGCATTTGGTAACCATGCTACAGGTCCAGTCATTGCAGTTCCAATGGATTAAAGCTATATAGCAATCCTTAGAAGCTGCGTATAGGAATCGGGACTGTCCAAATTAGTGTCCATGAAACCTCCACAAGAATGGACATGCTTAGATGGTTTGATCCATGCACATGGTCCATGGATGTCCATGGCCATAGTGTTACCCTGGGCAAAGTCACCAGCCTTCTTAAGATGGGGTACCGGCTGGTACTTCAAGGACGCCACCTTTGTTGTGTGATTGGAATGCAACAAATGTCCAGGAAGGCAGCTGTCCTCCAGTATATTGTGAGGATTTGATTTGAGAACCACATAGAACCACTGCTTGGCTGATTGAGGAACCGCAGCCCCGAAAGAACCCAGATTTTTTGTTGGTCGCACTAGGGAGAAGCCAGGGCCAGGGAGTTGCACCAGGACAGCACCATCAAGATGTGTCCAATGTGGGTGTAGCAACAATTGCCTTGGAAACGAAAAATGGTGGTCTGTTTGAAGGAATCCAATCATCTTGAATCATTTTGAAGCATCAAACTGTGTATACAAATATAGAAATTAGTTGTTGTTGAAACTCTGAAACAGGCATAAACAAACTGAAATGATTTCATTTTTGTCCAGGACATCCAGATTGTTGAGGACATCCAACCCAAACAACCCAGCAATGGTTGTTGTTTGGGTGCCAAACTGGATCCAAGGGCAGCTTTCTACTCCTTCATGGTCTTCGCCCTCGTCAAACTGCCACCCAGCAATTGTGGTAAGTGCCGAAAGGTCTCTCAGCACAAGCTGTTGGTGACCGGACATGATATGCTGGTTGGTTGACTGGTTGGTTGGCTGGTTGGGTGGTTGGTTGGTCAACCCTATTGTATGTGGCAACACTGCTTGGTTATAGTTGTTTAAGTTTGTTCTATTCCCGATTGTTGGTTGGTTGGTTGGTTGGTTTGTGTTTGGGTTGGCATGCGTTGACGCTTGCTTGACAATCGGTGAGGATTGGATGAACATGTCGCGTGGGCAAGGGTCAAACCATTCAGCTCCTTGAAACGTCCAGCTGCATCAGCGCATTTTTCACGAGGGAAGCGATAGAATCTGTGCGATGTTTGTGCGAATGGACAATCCGCTTCAAAAAGCTGCATAAAAAATGGTTGATTGATTACCTACTTAACATCGAGTGCAAGCTGACGTGTTGATGTGCACGAAAGTTGCTGTTCATATTCATGATTTGACTACTTTCGAATATTTGAAGGATATGATACGTGAAGATATGTGCACATATTCATTTGTAATACACTATTATAAGAATATGATTTCAATTCATTCCCTGTTAGGTCCTTGAGTGGCTCCGTCCATTCATCATGAACACATATGAGCGTGCCCTTCCAGATCAGCAACCAAACATTGAACGTTGATGCCCTGACCCCTGTGGTTATCCGCTTTCTTCTCCATGGTCATGGTGCACAGGGCAGATTGCAAGCGAGCAGAAGCGATTCGTCATGTGAAGCCATTCTACCAACCATCATTGTGGTTGAAATGCCAACTATAAGAATGGTGGGCCACCAAAAATGATTGGGACAACGGGATAACCAACTCATGATACCACGAAAGCCAACAAGGCCCGTGGATACTGTGCCCCAACTATGTTGGCTATTTCCATAACGAACTGGTTGGGTCCATGATTATCGCCTTCAAAGGGTGGGCGACATCGCCACCAGTTTGGTCAGTTCACCCAGCCACGTGAGCAACATGGGATTGATATCAACAAGAATGACCCTAAATGGTGTATGTGCGAAATTGCAAACAGAGATTATATTGTAGCGATTGATCATGGATGCCAGGGGCAAATGATGATCTGAGATGGCAATGATAGATGATGTTTCCTTATATTTGCCAGTCAGATCACATAACTGTCACAAGAAGTTACTTGCGACAACTTGCGACTGTGGTGATGGCACAGGGGCAGCAGCAGCGTCACAACTGGGCATGGCATATCCAGTGCCCATCAGCCGTACCAGGGTTGGACGCTGCTGCAGGTCTCCTGGTACGTTTTGACCGTGCTGTATTTGTTGGGTCAAACCTTTGGGCTGGCCATCATCGTGTACACCTTTGTTGACTTCGGACAACCTGGAGTTGAAGAGACAGGCCGTCGAGAAAGATCGAAAAAATCCAGGCAAACTCCATGATGGGTACAGATAAACCTGTGATTTACCGGATTGGTTGAGATGATTCCATGATTAGCAGAGGTCAATGGTGATTGATGGTGGGGTTCAGAGCGGTTGGTGATGACTAGTGACTAGTGATAACTCAAAAAGACAAAAAAAGAAACACCTCCAAAAATGGTTGGTATTGGTCAATGTTTGGTCAGATCAGTTCAACCATGGTGACGGCACAAGGTCTTTGCTCAGTGAGCTTTTGCAAAGTGATGACTCATGGAACCATCGGACCGGGGGTGCCTGGGTGACGCTTGGGCTCGAGGTGAAAACCGTTACAAGGGCCCTATGAACCGGCATTCGCAAGTCCTGCAGTATGTGGAGCCATTGAACTTGCTCTGCCGTTGGCTGGCACTAATGATACATCCATTGAAGCTGGAGGAACGGAGGCTCGGTGAAGCAGTGCCAGCTCCTGTTGGCTGCATTGGATGCAACATGGGTGTAAAATATGATGTGTAACACGATACCAATATTGCAATCCAAAACATTTAGCAGTGCGTCAACATCAACAATCAAGGGAATCTATGATATTCAATGATTGATAGTGATTGTGAGAAATAGTATACAGTATATATATATATATATTTATCTATAATTAATCATATAACTGTACATCTTACAATTGATTGTTCAATTCATTTATTGATTTATTTATAAAAGTTGTACAGATCCGGACTGTCTGTGTGTGGTCAAAGAGAACCCATATGGACTATCAGTTTTAACAACAATATTATATCCCCCGCAATGGTAGCTAGTTAGTCTTCTTGGTCGGTAGTGCCACCCGCAGCAGCCCCCTGACGATCGAAGGAAAGAAAAGCTGCCAAAGCCAGCGGAGAACGTATGAAGCACGACGATCCGATCCCTGATGATCTCTGAAGCGTTCTAGATCAATAGGTGGTAGTTACTGGTAGTTTGCACAGGTGACCTTCCTGGTGTTTGGTTTGAACTGAGCAGACATTTCGGGACGGAATGCAACGCTTCAGGGAGAATCAGCTGGATCCAAAGTCATGCCATTCCCAGCCCCGACATCCGTGGACAGCTGAGAACCACGTTGCTGTATCTTGGTAATGGGAAAGCTGCAACATGGGAACTTGTGCTTGAGTAGTGATGGTTATTGATGGTTGGTAATGTTTGTTATGTAGACTAGTGATGGTTATTGATGGTTAGTGATGTTATCACTTCAGAGTGGGGTGAGGATTGGTTGGTATTATTGGTGGTATTGATTAACAATCACTAGTCAATCAATCAAATTGGGGTGAGGATTGGCTGCAACCATGATGATTATTGATGGTTGGTGATGTTTGTTTGCTGTTTGTTTGATGGTTGATTGATGGTTGACTGATCGTTGATGGTGGTTGATTGATGCTTGATTGATACGTGGCTACAGGGGTTGCACAAGCAATGGTCATAGTGATCCTGGAAGCGAGCAAAGGCTTGTAACATTTCAATGGTACAGGATAACTACCAGTCAGGGTAGATATACCCATACTTAGCTAGATTATGAATCAACATTATAGCAAGGGGTTTACCACTCTGTAAGTGTGTTTTGACATTTCATGATTTCTATCCTCGTAGCCTGTACAAAGCGTCATTTGTTGATGCTAAGTGTAGTTGTTATGTGTTTACAATCAATGCGTAGGACGGTGACAACGCAACCACGTTTCAGTGATTAATCTTGAGATACTTGGTCATACATTTTGTTTCAGGTACAACGTACCCTCGTAGAATTGTAATATGCATACGTCATCATTGTGATTGGAAATTGAAGATACACTTGTAGCAAGTGATGGGTGCTCAAAAGGATAGCAACTACGATGTTGAGAATGATGGTGATGCGGTGTGAAATTACCAGTTGTACCACCAATCTTTAGCATGATGACAATGCACCCATTTCAATTTGATAAGTGCCCATGCAGTTGATGTGACTGTAGTGGTTACTGTCTATACTTGCTACTGAGAGACAGTGATAGCCAACACTCAGCAGAAAGAACTTCTATGGAGGTTGTCAATTCATGAAAATGGGGCTAGCCACAAATGAAGGTAAACAACCAAAAAATAGTAGTGCTTTGCAAGTGCGCCTTTTATGAACCCTTGACAATACACACAAATCATTGGCATGACGAAACTTACCAGCAAATCTGCGTGTGTGACACTCACTACCTGTACACACCCCGTGGACTAAGTATAACAATTTGCCTATGCATAATACATTGATGAGAGTAAAGTGTGCAAATATATCATCAAGATGTTACATGTTTCAAATGCTCTAGCCAACCAAAAGTCTCTCAGTTGTTCTTGTGATGCATCATCTATACTCCCGAATGAAGCAGCCAAATCTTAGGCATGGTTCGCTGTTGAGTGCGAGAATCCCATCGTGGTTGTTTCAGATGGGTGGCCAACCAACCAGTCAGCCAAACAACCAAACAACTAACCTGACCAAACGATCAAGCCATACAAACCAAACCAAGCAAGCCAACCAACCAAACTGACCAACCAAACTAAGTAACTATCTAAACCAACCAACCCAACCAAACCAATCAACCCAACCAACCCAACCAACCCACCCAACCCGAGCCAAGAGTAAATGCAATCATGGTGATTGCCGGAGACTTGAGTTTGTCCATGTAACCAGCTGGACAAACCCGTATGAGCTGTGACATAGAACACCCGTGCACCATCGTCATCATCAATGCAACACGGTTACAGTATGTTCCTGGAATGATTGAAGATATCGTATATCAACCGTTTTAAAACCATTGAGGTTACAGATCTTCAAAATCCTTTTTTGCCAGCATGACGCATCACCATTGGTTGCCATACGCTACTGGCCATGATTGACCACCATTAATTGGTATTCTAAACAGACATCAGGCAGTCGAGCAATTCCTGCTTTTCTACTGGCAGTAGCCATGTTGGAGACGTCGACTAGGTAACTGAGGGGGAGGGTCATCAACTAGTGATTCCTGCCAGGTGCTGACATTTTGCGGTTCCTGGGGTCTTCAAAGCTGAAAACTGGGAGACTAAAACATTCCAGCGCCAAGTCGGTGAGAAGGATTTGCCACGTGAATTTTCACATGTTCATTTTACCTTAGCTAGTTGTAATGCCAGGGGCACTGGAGTCGTGTAAGGATCCTCTTTTGAAAAGGTTCCTCATAATGGATGAGGTTGTTTTCTCATTTTGCGGACGTAATTTGCTTTTCGGAACCGTCCAAATTTGGTGAACTCAGCATGACCACCGACATAGCGCAACATCCGCCCCAGGTATCCTTCGTTTTTTGCGTCCTCTTTTGCGGTCTCCAACGGAGTCAAGGAAGAGGGTTTCAGCATTTGCACGGCCCAAGCGGTGTTTTAAGTCATTGCTGTGCAGCAACCAGTGCTGCAGTGTGCCGATTTTTTGGTCGCTGGAAAGCTACATGGTAAGTTTGGGGCAGAAATTTTGTGGATCTTCTCATAAAGCACCCGAGGGTGTACTCGTTAGTTCATGGTGGGCCTTGGTGGTGATCTAAGCTGCAGCTTAGCTTCCCAGCAACCTGGCCATGCGAGCTGAATCGCGAAGCCGCCGCGAGCCGAGCGTGCACAAAAGCTACGCGTTGGTGGGCTTTGTCCACCTGGGTGCCGACAGGCCGGCCATCCTAAAGTGCTTCTATTAACCATTTATTGGCCACCTAGCAACCATAGTAACATCTAGAACCCATTGATTCACCATTTATTGTCCAGATGATTCATCTAGTAGCAATTTATTGACCACCAACATCCACCAACTAAACATCGGTGTTTTTGCACTTGCTTGGTGGCCCCGAGAATCCATGGTGATGGCCCAAAAAGTGCGCACATGATGACCTAGACGGTCGAGTCCAATATCCATCTGTTTTGCTTTCCATGCATACATTTTGCTATCTATCTATCTATCCAACTATTTATCTATCTATTTACAGTATCCAATTGGCAGATTTGTTACTGTGTCTGAAAATGTTGACGCAGAGAACATGCAAATGCTAACGATAATATGCAATATGGGTATAAATTGCGAGAGACCCACTTTTTGTTGATTGGCCCGGTCATGAGTTGCAACTACACAACTGACAACTGCCAAGGAACGTGCTGCTGCTCTAGCGGATGTGGTGGTGAGGGGCTCAGGATGTAGGGTCATACAATTTTTGCATTACCAAGCCGAAGGGAATTGCGGATAGAGGCATATAAAGGCCAAATAAAGTGAGCCCATAGGTTTTCAGCAGAGATTGGCAATACTTATCCCCCAACAAGTCAAAATCCGCGGATTCCCAGTAGAGTCGTGGAGGTTGCCCATGGAGAAACATGCAATGTGACTGCTTTATCGAGTGGCCATGGAGGTTACATCCCCCACCTGAAAATGATATGAGCAGCCGCATTTTTTCACCAGAGTTGAAAGTAGTATTCGGTGGTAAGGAGGTTTTGAGGATGCATAGTCAGCTGCAGAGGGACGTAGGGTGGACTCCAAAAAAGACGTTTGTTGTTTCTTGATCATGGTTAATTATATACTATCTATTTTCACAGTTTTTCGTGTGTGGAATCCACCAGTCTGTGAAGTACCTCATGGGACTCCCGACGGCATGGGCATGGCATATGGCCAACTTCCAAGGAGAAAGTGGAGAAGTTTCAGTTGGACGAGGACTTCGATTATGACAATTGTGGGACCCTCAGGTGTTCTGACACGGGTGTCGTGTTGGTCTTTAGGGGTGCGTTCGAAGTGGCCAGAGACATTGGTCTTGGCAAGATGGGGAATGGAAAGGTTGGCTTTAGGATTTGGCTTGTTTTTATATATATATAGTTTGAAGTACTTGTGGCTGGGATTCAAGCATTTGTTGCATTCATGCTGTGCAACATCATTGCAGTTCACGTTTCTTGGGCGGTGGCTATAATTACGAAATGTGCATCAAATTAGGACATGGCAGAACCTGCCACTAGTTAAGAATGATGATTGACATGATTAATCCCTGCATTGTTTACTCATACCATGCAGGGTATCCATGGGTTCCTGGATGACACGAGGGTTGATCCACTCCTGACTTTGTCACTTTGGCAGTTGCCAAAGCCTATGATTCATCACAGCTGATGGAAGTAGGAAGAGAATTGCTGACACCAGGATCATACACCACTTCAGAATGTCAGTTATTCACCCCACAGGATGATCACCCAGGCCTTTTCGGCCACACCCGATCTGGTTCCAACATCTTCAAACATTTGCTGCCGCCTCACCAACCATCTATTGGGTGGCTATTCCCTTAGCAGCATCATAAACCATCAACGACCCATATGGCTGTGGGTCAAAACCCCATACCCCTGATTCCCCATCATTAACCATTTTTCCCTATGATTTGCTTGGTTATTAGAAGCCATTATTGATGGTTAAGAGCTTGACCCATAGCCATAATATCATCCATTATAAGCCATTCATAGTGGTAAACCAACCATTTTTTGGGGTACCCCCATTCTAAGCAACCACCATATCATCCATTCCCCAAGCCCAATGGCTGATCGCGCCACAAAGAGGTCCGTTGTCTCTGCCCGAGTGGCCCTATGACCAACGACCGCGACCGGAACCGAAAAAAAGGGGCGTCGTTGTGGACCTGGAGCGAAAGTGGAGGTTTTGACGGATCCAAACAGTTGCTGCAATCAATCAGTTTGGTAGGGATTTTATAGGGTTTTTATATGGATTCATTCATATGGACTTTATATGGTCATGCTGCAATCAATCTATAATAGCGATTTTATAGGGACTTATTGCAGCATAACCTGATAGAATCCCTATGAAATCACTATGATCAATTAATCAATCAATCCAACGGCATGATTTTAGAGGGATTTGATTCTATCAGGGTTTTAGTCAAGTAATCCAACATCACGATTTCAATATGTTTCAATCATTGCCGCAGATTGGTCTCAAAATAGGGAACCCCAAAACATGTCTGGTTCAGAACTAAAAATGGCTACTATTGGGTGATTTGGGAGTACAAACATTTTAAGAAACCGCCAGATAGACTGAAACGAATACTTTGCAGGTAAGATTTGCGGGCAGAAGCCTTATCTCCCTACCAGGCTCGCTGCTTCAGCGCTGGAAGATAGTTCTCGGTGACTCCACGCCAGATGCTGATAGACAAACGATGAATAACATAGGTTTCACATAGGTATCTCCATAAATGGGGTAGACATCCCAAACTGGTGGTTTCCTTCTTGAAAATATATTATATGGCTGGTTCAGGGCTATATCCACCACCTACAAGGGCAGCATATTTGAGCATGACCCATTTGGTTCATTTGGCCCACACAATAGTAGGTGAACACCATCCAACTTGAGTGCAGGTAGGTGTCGTTTGCCGCTGATGAAGACACTAAGAAGACCTAGGTGAAGTCAGGAATCTCTGAGTCGAGCGTCGTCCAAAAGTTCAAGGACCAACGAGGCCCAACTTATCTCAGATGATGGTTGTTGTAACTCAATCATTCAGTTTCGGCAAGGCATATCAAACACACTACGCCCCCGGACCAGTGGATATATGATGTTATATGATGTTATATGATGTTATATGATGTTATGTGATGTCATGATATGTCCATGTCACAATCTATGCATCGATCACCGATCCCAAAAACCACGCTTCGGCCATGGAAGCGGTCCCGGCAACGTCGGCAACGCCACCCGTGTGAACGGCACGGCTGCTTCCAGCACCGCCATGGCGACGCTGAGAAGGTGCAACAGTTGGTTTGATAAATCGGATAAAAACTGGCTGGTGGTTGGTTGACTAATATGTTTCATAGTTATTAACAAATAGTTATTAACAAAAACATTGTTTTTTCCCTTGTAATTATTAACAAATGGTTGGTTGACTAATATGTTTCATAGAGGTTAAAGCTACAAAACAAATAATTCATAACTTAATAAAAGTTGATACAATGTCCAAATGAAGTAACTAATAGCTCACGATGGCTGGAAATGGTTGGACATGGTTGGATGGTTGAAGCCATTGCCAATCTTCCTCATCCGTGATCCATGCTGTGTAGCCTGAGAACGCCGTGTCCAAAAACCATCATGTCCAATTGTGCACAGTATGGATCATTCAGTGCCAACAAGTGGTGATGATATTTGAGGCAGGACATGCTGACGGACATATACTAACCATCCAGTCATACCCATTAGTCATAGAGAAAGTATTATGTATAGGTGGTACACCAAAAGCCCATGACAATCCCATACTTAAGATAGGTATCGGCAAACCAATCAAAGCATGCATAGATCAACGCCGAGACAGATAACTTGGTCGCAAAAATGTTCCGATCCAACAGATGACTCTGCTAACAGTGCTAGCATGGAAGCGGGAAATCCATGAAAATCCTCCAACTGATGATGATGCTTGTTTACATTCGATTACGTTTGTTTAGGAATTAGGAGCATTTAAGTTTCATGTCAGTTTCGCAGAGCATAGTCGATCTTGGAATTATTGATGGCCAAGTGCATGGCTTTTCCCGAAGGAGGTCTCTCCATGACGGTGGTAGCCCATCCTCCCCAGGTCTGACTTGGCCAGTGAAGTCCACAAACAGGGCATCATCGCGGATGCTCCTTGGATGGCTCCTAGTGTCCCAAAAACCCGCGGGTTTTTGTTTCTGAAGCCATGGAGGTTTCAATCTACATGAATCCAGGGACCACCGGTCGGCGTTTCGACAGCGTTTCGACCAAACTTGGGGAAGCAAAAAAACTAGGCACCATCCTCAACAATCCTGAACCATCCTGATTTACCATCAACATCATCCTCAAGTCCCTCACATTTCCCAGCCTCAAGGCCATCTCAAGATCAGCTCAAGGCCATCTCAAGATCATCTCATTGTCATCTCAAGATCAGCTCAAGATCAGCTCAAGATCATCTCAAGTCCTCAAGTCACATTGTTTCCAAGTTTCATCCAGGTCGCCAGGTCCCACCCAGGTCCCACCCAGGTCCCTTCCCAGGTCCCTTCCCCACGTTTCGAGGTCACCAAGTGGCGTGGCGAGATCCGGGATTGGCGTCGCCTGACCTGCCCAGTGGTGGCGGAGCAGTGGGCGGAGCTCCAGGAGACGGCGCCGGCGCCCAAGACGCCACGGCTCTACTCGACGCATCTCAGGCGCAGCCGCGCAGCCGATGTGATGAGCATGGCTTAGTCACCAGATGTGAGCGCCATTTTTTTCGTGACTTTCTTCCAGTGTGCTGCTGAAAAATGTTAGAGTTTTTTTAGATAAATGATACTAGTGATGTTGGAAGAAGATCTTACAATGAGTAATGTTACCAGTAGCCATGTTACCATTAGTAACAATGATAGTTCAAAAGGATGTCAAGGAAAAAGAAAACATCACAGAGCCGTTTTAAGCTTGGCGATTGGTGATGCTTAACGTTACCATTAGTAACCTGCACTGCCTCAAGTATACGCATTTAGCATAGTGTTCATTGGTGACGTTTATTAGTAATCAGCAGCAACCAGTATGACCCGAACTAATTACAATTGTGATCATGACTGACCATTGGTTGGTGAAGAATCGCTACCTCTCATGTGTTTGGATTGGTTCTACTGGTGCTTTTTCGTGGCTTATGTAATACAGTGCAGCCATCTATTATCAACTGCAATCATCAACCAACAACGTCAATCGACCAGTAATCAGCAGCTGTTCATATTTTTGCCAGCTACAAAATATCACAGGGAAACAATGAAATTGGGAGTTGCGGTTGTATATGTAATATGGCTGTGAGTCAAAACCCTGTACCCCTGGTTCCCCAATCATGAACCATTAATTTGCCTATGGTTTTGTTGGTGAACTTATCCCCTATTATTGTTACTTAATATTGACCCATAGCCATATGTAGCTGGTATATACCCATTATTGTTGGTTGTTATCCCCTATCAGTAACCATTAACCAGCTAGTTAACCATTGGTTGGTATATATTGACCCATAGCCACCGCATGCACCGCATGTCCACCTCGCCCGCTGCACATCCCAAAGAGGTCCGAGCCTGAAGACCTTCAGCGCCGGCAGATGCGCCTAGAGGGCTTGATGAATGCGGTGGCAGTGGGCAACTTGCAGGTGCCGGTCAGCAGCTTGCTGATGCTTAGGGTTTGGTTCGTAAATGATCGAGTCAGTGGTTAAGTAAGGCCATTAACCAGTGGTTAAGACAAGCATTTACTGAATGAACTAGTTTTTCTAGTGGTTAAGATAGCAACTACTGAATTTACCAGGATTACTCACGGTTAACGAACTCAATTAACCGGTATGACTAGTGGTTAGCAACAAGTAATGCCATTACTCGTCCTTAATTTGTTAGATTCATTCAAATGATCAAGGTAGTGGCTAAGTAATGACTGACTGGTGATTCATTGGTTCAAAATTGCTCAATTGCTGGTTTATGAATGGCTAAGTTAGTGGTCAATTTAGTGGTGAATTGATGGCTAGTGGTGGCTATATCGTAACCACTGCTTAGTCAATGATGGTGTTGTAATAGTTCATTAAGGGCTAGTGCGGCTAATGCTGATGGGTAACGAATGATTATTGGCTTTCTTTGTTTTTTGAGGGGTGGTCAACAAATGGTTGATCCATGATCGATTGAGATCAACGATTGTTTGCGACTGTGATTGATTTGCTTGTTAGTGGTTCTACAATGTTCTACAAGGGCTTGTTGGAGATCAATTCCACTATTGGTGTCTTCAAGTAGCGTTGAGGGTGCAGGGTTTGTATACATCCTTTTATCAGTCTCTGAAAAACAAGTCCAACCGTCCAAGATGCTTGTGATATCTACCACAAGTGCTGCTTGAACTTGTTCAGCTCGGAGTGGCACATCGTCCTTGTGAGCCCAGTACCAGCGGAGCAGACCATGATATTTTGTGGATTTGCATCGAAGCACAAAGAACTGGTATTGATAGATTAGGGGTAACCAAAAAAACTGGTTGTAGATATAGAGTCAATCAAGATGAACCGCCTAGAAGTATATGTGGTATGATCTATACATGAATGGCCACCCAGCAGTGCTGGGGATAACCATCGATTGCTCGCTTCACCGAACCCGCTTTTCCGGACTCGCTAAAAGGCCTGCGAAGAGGGCAGCTACTGGACTCCCAGCCTCTTGGCCTGCTGGAAGTTTGCTGCAATAATGACTGGCAATACGAGATCATAGGGGTCTAACTCCAGCAACGGGGAAGAGCCCACAGGTTCCTTGTTTGGCGCTTTCGGCTTTGCTTTGTTTTGATCATTTGCCAGTTGGACCAGCAAAGGTGTACCTCCGAAAAATCCGCTGAATATGATAAATTTTGGGATGGTCCTGGAATCCAACCATGACCGTGTTTGTTGCTGACTAGATTGGTCTTTGCCAACCCTTCACCACCTTCACCACTAGGAGCTTCTGGTTCGGTTCTTGATAGAGGGTGGATGCTTCAGGTAGTAAGTGGATGTTTCAGGTTGATCCAATGAATCCACTGGTGATAACTTATGTTTCAGAACTTGTTTCGGTTGGTTGATGGCTTTCTAACCAACCAATATCAAAGAAATGGTTACTTTCACAACCATGGTTACCTACTGCTTCAGAAGTACTTTAATCTTCTCCAATGGTTACTGTAAAAGATGTGAATAGTGTGAACCACTTACAGCTTGTGAATCCCATGGTTTAATCATTTTAATCATTTCAATCCAATGGTTAACAGATATTAATACAGACTCACAGACTCCATTGGATTAAAATGATTTTAATCCAATGGTTAATAGACACTCCATTAAAATGAACCAAGGGTTAACCATCAACAGATTCACCACTGACGTTGCCGCAGGTCACCACTGAACCGAGGCGCCGCCCGCTGCCGTGCGCCACTGTCCTGCGCCTTTGCACCCAAAGTGCACGGTCTCCGAGCCACGCCTGCGAGAGTGGAGGTGGTGCATGACCAGGTGGGGCGTGCGCTGAGTTGGCAGCAGGTGGTGGTTCCTCACTGGCTATGGGTCAATGTTAACCAACCAATGGTGATTTCTAGCTGGTTAATGGTTAATGATAGGGGATAACAACCAACAATAGTGGGGATATACCAGCTACATATGGCTATGGGTCAATATTAAGCAACCCACTAATGGGGGAAAATAACCAACAAACCTATAGGGAAAACAATGGTTAACGATGGGAGAACCAGGGGTATGGGGCTTTGACCCAAGGTCCAACATTAATCATCATCCCTGGGGAAAAGTTCATCAACAAACTCATAGCTGGAATATTTGCTGGTTAAACTCCCAACGACCACAGGACACGTTGCAGCTCTGTCGTTCCTGCGCCCTGCGTGGGCAGCGGGTAGCGCTGGTACATCTGGTGCCCAACGGCGAGGAAAGGGCACTGCGCCTTGGATGGGAACAGGTGGACGAAGGGATCAGTTGGGTGGTTGATGCCATGGTTGATTTGATGGTTGATGTCATGGTTGATGGTTGATTTGATGGTTGATTTTATCGTTGATGGTTGATTGAATGGCTGTTGATTGAATGGCTGATAGATGGTGGACATCCATGTTGATTTAATGATAAAAGATAGCTTGTAGGGTTTATATGGTAATGGCTAATGATCAATGGTTAATGGCCAATGCTAAATGGTTAACGGTTCGTGGTGATGGTTGATTGGTGGATAGCTTGTATTGTAGTGTTTATATGGGGATGGTCAATGGTTGATGGTTAATGTTGAGTTGATGGCCGATTTAATGATCAAAGTTGATGTTAATGATGGCCGGGCCTAGAACCAATAATAATGATGGCTTACAGTGGCTTTAAGTGCATAATCAAGCATACTGTGGTTAAGGCTGATTGATTGAGGGTGCTTCATTCAATGGTTCAGCTGATGGTTGATTTATTTGATGTTTGAATGTTGGAAGCAAATGGTGATACCCAGTAGCAGCTGCTGACTACTGCAACAACCAATAGGGATAATAATGAAAAAGGTCCAACAATAATATTGGATGATCTTGGCTCAGCGTTGCTAGTGGGACTGACAATGATAACCATCATCATGGATGGTGACTGCTGTCGCTTAATCATTCTTGTTGGTTAAGCATGCATTCAACGATTATCAGTAACAATTATCGAAACCTATTTAGCATGCTTGAAAAATAGACTTCTTTGTGAGTGATGGTGATGGTCAAAATAAACATGCCTTCATCTTGGTTAAGAACGATTGATAGCGGTTGACGATCATAAACAGTCAAGGATCATGCTTGAAATTCTACGAAGGAAATACCATCGATGTGCAAGTGTCAACTTGTCAGTACTCACAGTCGTGATCGATCTCAGACAGAGTAGTCGACTAGTTGTAACATGAACGGATATGGCTGGTCACTACCCCGTATCCCTGGTGAACATCCCATTACCATTGGGTCGGTAACTATTGATCCACAGCTATGACCACTATGAAAATCTACGACTTCATGGATTTCACAAGGTTGATGGTGAATGGTTAGTACGCATAGCTCAGTTCATGAAGGTTATGGATTTCATAAGCCTCCAAGCATTGCTACTCTGTCCACCCCTTCCCAACTGCGAAAAACGAGGCCTTTGCGTGCTTTGCGTGACTCACAGCTGTATCTCAGGATGGCCGCAGGGACCACCAGAGGTGTTTGGAACTCATATGGCTATGGGTCAATATTGACCAACCAACAGATGAGTAGGTGAACCAGGGTATTGCCATGCAGCCATGTATTGAACCATCGATAAGCGGGGAACGATCCCGAGCCCGGGATGAGGTTGTTCCTACTAGATAAATTATTATTGAAGAGCCCCAAATACCAGCAGTTACACCTCTGATCAGAGATTTAGTTTTGGTTAGTTTGGACATGGGGCCTTGCAAGCTGGATTCTTGGTGGGCAGTCGGGCCGACCACTCGGGGAGTGTTTCAAGTCTTTTCAGTCCAGCTCTAGAAGTTGTTGCTGGACATTGCGACAGATTCCCGGAGAATGCCTATGACGATTACTACCGGATGATTACCCCTTAAAGCCAGAGATGCTAACCACGTCGGCAAAAGATACGGGGAGGATGTTTCTCAGAGTTGCCAGCCCCCCCATTTAGCACCTGAGCTTACAATCATGTTAATGCAAAAGCTGCTAGCTTACCCTTCGCATACAACATGTCATATCAAAGCTCAGACTCAGAATTTAGGAATGTACGCATGTTTACCATGGAAATTCAGCCCCTTTGATTCAGTACTAACCAAACAAAACCAACAAAAACAAAAAAACGACTCATTGGAGAGATCCGATGGCGAGCATACAGTCCTCATGGTTTTGCTTTCTTTTGTTTTTGTTTTTTGGGGTTTGTTTGTGTTTGTTTTGTTCTTTTGATATTTTTGATATTTGTTGGGTTTATGTGGTTCTGGAAAAAAATCTGAGTCCTTGGCATTGCAAGTGATTCATAATTTGATGGCTTGAAGAGCGATACAGAGAGACATAGTTTCGGGGGTGACCATATATATATATAATATGTAAATATGTATTCACATTTACATATACATATATACATACATATGCATATATATATACATATATATATACACATATATTTATATTTATATTTATATTTATATTTATATATTTGGTCACCCCCAAAAAACTTAAGATAATTGATTTGATTTTCATAGTATTTGCAATGTTTTGTGTTCAAGAAGTGGGTCACGAACAACCTCAGCACGATTCAAAGACAGCTCCTCCTCAAAGCCGGCGCTCAGGGGGACTGGACGGAAGAAGCACAACGACGCTTCGGAACGTTGTTGGCGAAACCGGCCAGGTCTTCTCCGGCCAACTTTCTGACTAGTCAGTGCGATAGGGTGGATACTTTGATCGGCGGCGTAGGGTCTTCAGGGGAGTCTTGCAGGCAGCTGCCGCGCGGGATCCCATGGTGTTACCAAGCGACATTGAACTCTGGGAGTCCGTCGACCTCCTGGGCAACGCTCGGTGCGTCCCAAAGAACGGGATTATCTGCTCTGGCGCCGATGGGTCCATCGCCCGATCCTGGATTTTCCGCCCCAGACTGTTTTTCTGCCCGCGGCGTTTTTTCATCGTTGAAATTGATGGTAAGACAGCTGATGACAACAATTATATTCAATTTTTTTTTAGAAAAAGGGTTTCGGGTATTTCCGCCCGTTTCGTGGCAATTTCGGATCGGTTTCATTTTCCAAATAATGAAGGTTTTTTGAGCCCTAATTGGAGCCTGTGCAGCATCGTTTTGTTTTTTGATGTTCTTTGCTTGATTGAGAGTTTCTGCCAACAAGCAGCTCTCCTGCCCAATGGTTCAAAAGGCAGATTCGCTCAAAAAGGCTGAAATTCAACCTTCGTTGTTCTCTAGTGATTGCGCTGCTGCTTCACACACTTGAGCAAGTCATTGCACCGAGGTCCAGTGCTTCCCGTCTGACAAAGCGGGCCTTCAGCTGCGGGGTCCAGTGCTTCCCGTCTGACAAAGCGGGCCTTCAGCTGCGGGACCCTTGGCAGTTATCATCCAATATTAGATGGGTAATTTGAGATGGTAATAAACATCCGCAAATTTGAGCATTTCTTTACCACTTATCGTAATTAACACCCATAACTTCGGGGTTCCAAGTGAATTAAGAACCCCCCAGATTTGTCGCAATGGATGACCGTCTCAACCAGTTCAGCCGGCTGACCGCATAGATCAGGTTGGATCAGCTGGTGGAACGTTCCTGCAGCGGCTTCAGAGATTCGTTGCGGCTCAATCAGTTGGATGACTCGAATTGGGTCAAGAAAACCCTTTGGGTTTCTCGTGATTTTATGAATTCTTCTGTGTTTGCTGGAGAGTAGTTGGTTGAATGCTGTATACCTAGTCAAAACCAATTCCCTTGGCCCAATTCGTTTCAGCCGACGCCGACATCATCCTTTCCTACAATCGTTCATTCTGAACCGTTCATTATCAACCATCATCTACCGACAATATCAGCTACTATTAACAACCAGTTCCCATTTTCAACCATTAGATTGAACCAAATCACCATCATTATCCCTAGAGTTTGCAACGATCAAACAATGATAATCTCAACCATTCTCACGTACTTAATGGCGATTCACTATTCACTTACCACCCAAAAAATATTTGGTACAACTTAGACTCACAAGCAAATGCAACAATTTGATTCACCATCAAAATCACGATTAGATTCACCAACCCTTCGAATTCTCAAGCACCAAGTGCAACAGTTGGTGAAAACTGTGAGGTTGGAACTAGGGCTGGACGACTTCGCCCACGACAGCCTGCAGGGAAGCACGACCCTGGTGGGCGTCATGAAGGCGCACGATGGCCGGCGCGCGAAATGCTGTGTTTTGCAATGAAAAGTTCGCTGCTCCGACGTCGAAAGTAAGCTCCACGAAATGGCGGGTTCAGCGTGGCGCGAGCTTGGCAGGGGCTTGGCGCGTGTCACCGTCGTCAAAAAATGATATTCGGGACTTGTTTTTGGAGGAATTCCAGCATGAAAGTTTCGTTTCGGAGACGATCCGCGTGACTGCTGTCGCTCTTTGAAGTTGTCAACTTCAGTTTTGGAGGAAGGCGCGCGCGAAAACTTCGTTTCGGAGACGATCCGTGTGACTGTGGTCGCTTTCTGAAGTTGTCAATTTCCAGTTTTGGAGGAAGTCTCGCGCAAAAGCTTCTTTTCGGAGACGATCCGTGTGACTGTTGTTTTTTTCACATTGTGCATTTCTAGTTTTGGAGGAAGTCTCCCATAAAAGCTTCCTTTCGGGGACGATCTGTCTGACTGTTGTCATATTTTCAAATTGTCAAGTTTTAGTTATCCAAGGAATTTTCGAGAATAACAATGATGAGATGGTAAGTATGGCTGAGAAAATCATCACGGTGACCATAGTTACTATCACCTAAACTGCAACCAGGTTGGTACACCAGAACTATTATCATAGCCCCCACCGTCTTGTTGATTTGAACCGTCAAGTAGCCATAAATCAACCATCAGTTGACCGCCGAGGAAATTATCAATTGCTGTCAGCATCAACGCAGCCAAGTCAACCCATTCACCCACCAGCATCCCCCAGCCTTGGCCAAACAAAGCCAGCCTGTTTGATGCTTCTGGCAGTAATTCGGTTTGAAAATGGTTTATTTTGATGACCACCCTTAGGCGGCTCACCATCGATAGAGCCAATGAGATCAACTACCAATAATGATGTTAGTTAGCCAGAAATGGTTGAGGCGTCGACCTGGTTCGGGAATATGATCGTTCGAATATGATCCCAACATTTGTACATGCAGCTGCTTGCCATTAAAAATTTGATGGGGCCGGGTTGATGGATGAACAACCTGGAATGAGGGGGATTGTAACGGCGACGATTTACACTATAGCTTCGAGCAACACTTGATGACCGAGATCACCCGCTCTATACCAACGGGCCATCCAGGAGATGTTGGGCAGGGGCGAGGCAGCCGGTAAGGCGAAACGTGTTCTTTACAGTTTGGTATAAGCTTGACAGCTTATGACGCGCTGCGCTCTTTTGACAAAGTAAATATTGAACTACGAGAATGGTACTGCTGGCTTCCCAATACGTGCGCCGAACCAGGTCTTCATGGGGTTCAAGCATTGTGTTGGGGACGCAAACACGTCTTGGAGATTTGGACGATGATGGCAAAAGCATATCGTAGCTTGAGGTTTTTCAGGCATGCGCATTACACAGGCGAACAATCATCGCGGTCTTCAAAAACATACCCAAGTAAGGTTTTTCAGGCATGCACAACTCCCACTGTACGAAATGTTCTTCCTGGCCCATGGCGCCCATGCAGCCATGGACGCTCCGAAGAAGGCTATAGGGTTGGTGGCGGACTGCAGGCCATATGTTATTTTTGGAGAAACTATACGTGTGCTGCTGAGAGAAGAGCATGACCTGTTCGTCGTTTCAGCAGGTCGACACAGATAAGGTGGAGGAAGTCACCGAGCGGCGCTGGTCGCAGGAAGGCTTCCATCAGAGCTCACCCCCGCTCCCTTTCATTCTGGCGCAAGAGCAATATGGACAAGCTCCCACGCCATTTGCGCAAAGACATGCCGCACAAGGCTGGGCCGGAACCCAGGGTAGGAAGAACATACCCATCTACAACGATCCCTTGCCCGGGGCCGTTCCGAAGCGTTTTGGCAGAGTCGTTTATTCCCCAAAGAAACGATTGCGACCAAAGTCATCCGATCCTGAACAAGTCGCATCTTCATGCAATGCCCGCAATTGCTGCGATGTCTCCCCTTGAAGCTTTTGTTGAAGATGCCGAAGCAGGCCTGCTTGCAAGAGGAGATGCCGGTGGCCTTGATGAAGAGTTTGCTGCCGATGAAGGTGCGGCTGCATTCTTGAATGCGCAGGGCCTGCTAGGTGTTATTGCTGTGCAGAGCGCAACCTCTATCTCAACGCAGTGTTTGGAGAAGTGTGTTTCCGTGGAGCTGGCAGCTTTAGACTTTGTCGTGCGGCGTGCCAAAAAAAATATTGCGCGCGCCGAAGCTTTCTTGTCGTGCTGTTGGAAACATCATTGTTGGCTTGTTCAAACTGTGCTGTGTCAACGTCGCGCCGTCAAACGCAAACTTCTTCAGCCTGCTTGATTTGTGTATCTGCCTTCTGTTGCGTAGCTCCATTTTGGTTCCGTTTTTGTGTGCTTGCGGCGCTCGCAATTATCACGGCGCCCACTTTCAACCCACGATCGCCTAAGAACGTAAAAGGTGGCAAGTTTAGAAGGGGCCTGCTTCGGCCAAGAACAAAGAGTGGCATCGGGCGCATTATGCCCGGGATCCTAACGCAGTGCCCTTCATTCGCGCTGATCGACCTAGCCAAGACTTCTTCAGCATCCTTGGTGGCCATGCTACGAGCAGATGGTCTTCTGCCTGAGTGGGAAGGAGCTCTCTGTGCTCATTGCCAGCATGGAATGTTGGGCAAATTGCAGCCAATTCTCTTCAAAGGCGCCGTCCCAAGGCACCACCGAACCCACACCATGCCCACCCAGTCTTCGTCGATGCCCGGGGCAGCAGCTCTACTCCGCTAGATACACAGACCGCTATGCTGTTGCTTCTCCTCAACCGTGTCCCACACGCAGTCATACATCATCTTTTGCATGTCAACCACAAAGCTATCGAGAACATGAACACCCGCCTTTGCCAACTTCGTGAAGCTTTTGGCTCCTGGGCCAGGAGATGACAATTTGCTTCGGACAGGACCTCAAGTGGGCAGACGTGGAAGCGGACGAAGCCACGTTTCATCGGAAAGTGACGAATAGCAATGCGCAATGGGAACTATGGTGCGGGATCATCAATCCACACAAGGAGGCCATCAAGCCAATGCTTGCGGAAATGAGGGTGCCTGGTTCTGGTGCAATACAAAAAGTAGAGTGGCAACTCCTCACGAAAAAATGGTTCCAAGGTCGCAACATCATTTTGCACACCGACTCTGCCAAATCCTACAAGGCCATTCTACCGGGAGTTCTTCATGACCGAGTGATTCACAAAAAGCAAAGCGTCGAAATCGGATCGAAGTTCCGGTGGATCGCTCCCAAGCATGTAGAAATGAAATCTCAAAAAGTCCCCGGGTATAGAAAAGTCATTTAAGCCAAATCTGGTATTCAAATCATTGACAGGCGCTGACGACTTTTGAAGGAACGATTAGATTTCATATCAACCAACCGTGCTGAGTAGGGAGCCGCACGCTGAAGACGCAACTTCGCTCAGCACAGTACGAGTATTGGCATCGCGGCCAAGACCTCTCGATCAGCACAGGAATGATGGCCCAATGCTTCATGTTTTCTATTGCACAGCCAGTATGATGGAGAATCTGCTGCTGCAGGGCGATCAAGAAATGTTTATGTTTTCTGCTTCTGCTATCCGTTCACAAGTTCCAAATCATATCTCCCCATGTCAATGGCATTTTTGTGTCAACCAACAAATTTCATTTGCGCGTCAAACTCAGACAACCTGTTTCTCAACCATTTGCTAGCAAAACCCACGCCAAATATAGCTTTGGGGGGCTAGCCTTTTTTCAAAAAAAATAAATACAAATTTTAGTATATAAATATATCAAAAAAAAATATATATATATATATATATATATATAGATATAGATATCTAGATTTATATTTGTATATATTTGTATTTATATATGTGATACCTCCCAGGCTCCGTTCGTGATCATGTTCGCACACCATCACCCCGCTGGTCTCATGGCAAGGCTCAGCTTGGCTCAAGGATGGTTTCTGCAATGATTGGTTTTTGATTGCTGTTAGGAATAGCCGACAACGACTTCAAGGAATGGGTGCATTTGTTAGTCAATGTTTGATTACCAATGGCGGCTGTGGGTTCCCCAGCGGTTTTTCAATTATTGCCGCTACTGATACCGTAATTTCTTCTGTGTTTACTCAGCAATGATAAGGCACATGAACTCAGCTTTACTCAGTGGTTGTTCTGGTCGTCAACAGTTCACAACGGTGAACTGTCACCGGCACCTCCCAAGCTGCAGGACCACCTACTTGCACGGACTCTTTGAGATGCCCCGGCAAATGCACCAGGATCCCAAGGACGTGTTGAAAGATGGCTGCATCATTCACACGGCGCGCGGGCGAAGCTGTGGAAACACTGGGATTGACAGTGATTCACCACAACAGTTTCCACTGTGCGAAATTTGTTATTGAAAATTGTCCTTTTTCGTTTGTAATTTGTGAAAAGTTCTAATCAATAATTACCAGTCTGAGGTTGCAATCGTTGTTCTTATTACTCATTAACCATTGGTGTGATCAACCATCACTCACATTATTGCTCAGAATACTGACGATTGATGTTATTGGTCAGTTTTGCCCAGAAACATTGGCATTGAACATGATCAAACAGTTGCGTGATCGTTGCTTGAGTGATTATTGACCAGCATCAATCATCAACCATTTTTAATCAATAAAAACATTGCTGATTATCATTGGCCTAGTATCCATCAGCTGTAGTGATGCATCATTATTACTGGTTGGATACTCATGACCATTATGACATGGATCATGATGAGCCATCACTTGGATACTGGCTCATCACTGCCGATCCATGAACATCCATTATGAGCGTTAAAAATTGAAACATGAAACGATGAGCCCCAAAGAACTGTCCCGACATGGTCGGGAACTGAGAATCAGGTGCTTTGGAATCCGCGAACGGGTTTCAGTTCGGTTTCAAACAGAGATCAGAGCTTCACCAACCATAGGTTTTCCATGGTTTAACCATAGGTTTACCATGGTTTACCTACAGAAAATGGTGATTTCTGTAGATTCCCAGGGGGCGTTTTACCACTGGACCTCTCGCCTACCACTGGTGTTTTCCTGATCAGGCGCACGTGTCCATCCTCCGTGGTGATATGGCCGATGGGGCACCGTGGGTGGAGCCCGTGGAAATCGAGGTCAGCGATGTCGACAATTGGGGTTGGTGGGATGGGCTACGAACAGCACAGGTAGCAACATGCAACTAGCAACATGCGAATGGCCCAGGGGCACAACATGCGCATAGCCGAAGGATCCTAAGGCCATCACCAGCTTCTTGTGAGCATCAAATAGCTCTAAACAGCCAGGCCTTGAGCGTAGGCGTTTTTGATGCAAAAAATCTGAGCTGGTACCACCATTGACCGGCTTCGTGTCCAGCTAATCAATCAGCTTGTGCATCGAACAGCTCCTTGACCATGGTTGCCCAGCTCATTGTTGGTTGTTACTCAGCTTGTTGACCGTCACTCGTCCGTTACAACCAGCTTATGGATGCTTATGGCCCGTTGTTGACCTGCTTATCAAACAGCTCATTCACCTCATGACTACCCAGCTGATCCCAGCTGAAGTCACACAACTGCCGACTGAAACAGGTTCTGTCAGCCTCGCTTCAGCGCACACCGCTAATAGCAGCTGGAAGTGAGCAGCTTGGGTGGCAGAGGAGCTGCTTGGTGAAGGCAACGATTGGTTGGTTGATTGATGGATTGGGTTGTCTGATAGTTGGTTGATTGGTTGGTGGAGATTGATTGGCTGATTGGTTAGTTGAGATTGGTTGGCTGATTGTTCGGTTGATTGGTCGGTTGATCGGTTGTTGAGGCATGGTCGGAATAGTTCTTGTGAAATGGTTCTCGTGTATGGTCTCACCATGGCTTTGGCACCTGGTTAGTTGTGAAAGGCTACGCGGTGGATCCCGGTGGCCTTGGGATTTGTAGTCACCGCTACTGGTTGACATTGAAAATCGGGCATCTCCCAACCATGCGCTTGTGACCTGCGTCAAGGGGAGCCATTGGCATTTTCGTTCAGCAAGCCCTAACGGAAGGCCTCGTCCGAAATTGGGAAAATGGAGATGGGCCAAGACCAAAGATGAGCAGCACCACACTTTTGATTGATGGTGATAGTTGGTGACACATGAAATATCATTGGAGTTTCATCCACGTGCATTTTTTGAGTGATAATGCTTGATGCACCGGAAGAGCTTGGGTATCAATGAGGGCTGTGGCCGTTGTTTAGTGGTTTGAAGCTTCACAAATCAGACAGCGGAGCTATTGCAAGAGCTTAATCCTCGCTGACCACATAGGTTGGACTTTATTCGCTTGTGGAGAACATTCATCTCCAATCATTTCAATTTCCTGGCTCCCAGAAACTCTGGTGTATGATCATGACATACATATACATACACTCAGAAATGTATCTAAATATGTATATGTGTTTATGGTAATTATTTGATGTTTCAAATTATATCATCTATATATGTATATGCTGAGACAACGAAATGTTTTCAATTTTAAAGTCTTGGAATTGTGAAGTAGCATGATGGTGGTTGACGATTCCTTGATGTGTTTTTTGATGGTTCATTGATGCCCTGATGATTCATTGGATGGCCAAATGCCTGTCAATTGACGGTTGGTTGACAAGCTACACCGGTTGATGGTTTGATTCTTTCCTTACTCTTCCCATCTCTTCCCTATATTCGAGATGGTTGGTTGACCAAAAAGCACATTTTTCGAGTGCAAAATTAACCACCAATTAGTGTGATGATTTGCCGCCAAGGCAATACGCTCGCATCAAGGAGAAAGCAGCGGCTGCTTGACATATCCAGTGGCCCAAGATGTCGCAGGGGGAAACGATATTGAAGAGGTGAAGGGGGCACCCATCGCATCATAACCCCTGGTCTCAAAAGCTTATTTTTTGCCACCCCAAGGTAATGTCAGGATATTTCTCACATCGCACGTTGCCCCTTGCATGATATGGGTGTGGTATATGGGGGTGCCCAGCCAAGGCGTGGGAAAAACACAGCTTTTATTCATGATGTTTGGGTGCTGCTGTCCCCTACCATTGACTATTATGAACCACTATGAACCATTGTTAACCGCTAGTATCATTAGTACCCCTTCTTAGCCATCATGAACGTCATGATGAACCATTTTTCAGTAGCCAAAATCTTATGCCACCGGTTTACTATCTTATTTTTGGTCCTGGCGCTGGCAATCTTGCACAAAGCTGAATGATAATGCTGGGTTCTGGAAAAGCAATCAAACAAAAAAGGCTGGCTCCGACTGATTGATTTGACTAGTTATGTTGAAGGGTTTTTATATAGAGTAATTGATTTTCTTTCAGTCAAGCATGGAGGTTCCACGACATTCCAGTATTGGAAGCACAAAGTGAACTACAGTGATATATAATTAAGCATTATCAACCAGTAACCACAAGATGAACCAGACAAAAGCATCATCAATGATCAATTAGACACTATATGAACCTTCTCCGACCATCAAAAATCGGCATTAATTATCATTCAACAATTCGAGATAACCATTCTGATGGTTCAACCTTTGTTGACCATTCACCATTTGTTTAGGCATCATTCAACCATGATATAAACCGTTTATGCCCATTCTGAACCTTTCGCAAGCCTTTGTCCAGCTCGAGGTGACAAAGACCATCGATGACATTTTCTCCAGCGCCTGAGCGCAGTCAGGTTGATCACACGAGTTGGTTCCCACCGGTGCATTATGGTTGCCAGTTGGTTGTTGGTGGTTAAGGATGCTTATTGTCAATGAGTCAATGAGTCAATGGTTTATATGTGGTTTATGGTGGTTGGATTTTATATGTGGTTTATGATGGTCAATTGCTGTGGTTGAACCATGGTTGATTATTGGTGGTAATGGTCACTGATTGTTTATGAGTGTGATGTGATGATTCACAATGGCTGATAATTGTTACCAATGGTTTCATGATGCTTAGTAGTGAATGATGGTTGATGCTCAATAGTGATTAGCAACGTTTCACGTCCCGGTCAATAGTGGTTGATATTCGTGAATGATCAATAGTCTACAGCGAAAAATAGTGATCGATTATCAATTAGTGGTTAGCAGAACTTGTAATGCTTTATTTGCTTCACAACGGTTAATAACGCTCAAGAATGGCAATGATTAAACCTTGATCAATAGTTGCGATCAAGAATGGTCCGTCCTGATTGAGAATTGATTGAGAAGACT
Source organism: Symbiodinium kawagutii (assembly GCA_009767595.1). Classification (NCBI taxonomy): domain Eukaryota; class Dinophyceae; order Suessiales; family Symbiodiniaceae; genus Symbiodinium; species Symbiodinium kawagutii. The sequence goes on along the minus strand of VSDK01014552.1, from coordinate 263,160 downwards.
TCATCCAGGTTAGTAATTGATAGTAGTCAAGATCGGTTGGTCAATGATATTCAATGATGAATGGTGCCGAACTGGTTGAGGTTGTGATAAGCTGATGGATAGTAATTAATAATTGGTGAAAAGTCTCAAAAATGGTTGATGTTGAATAATGGTTCATCAATCGTAAATAATGATTGGGAATGTTTGAAAATTTGCAATTGTGATTCATACTGGTTAAGGACGATTAGTGATGGTGAATGACTGACTGTTCAAAGAGCTTCAGAACGCTTAATTAATACTGCTTATGGGCAAGAATGGTTGATTTTGCCCAGTGATGGTTGATTATAATTGATTATGATTATGGCTGGTAGTCAATTAAAATTACTACTATCATATTGTAGCTGATATGATTATAGTTGATAGTTAATTATGCATCATTAGTAGTTCACACTCAATGATCACCGAAGTAGTTGCTTCTGGCCGTTTTTGCACTGTGGGCGGGCTTTAAGATCTACTGTCCCATGGAGTAGTTTGACGCACACGCATTGACAACCTTTGGATGGACCGATTCGACAGATGTTTCCAGTCAAATGATTGTGTCTGCCCTGTTTCTCAATTGTTTCAATGATTTAGACAACTTCATCGATTGGAGATGATCAAATAGCAACTTCGTCAGACAAAGTGGTGGTACTTCTATACCTTAGGAAAAATGTTGATCTAGACGGGATTTGATTGAAAAGCTCGTCGATGCTTCAGGCGTTCACCTTGCAAGATTATTTTTTCGAACCAGTTGTTTGCCTACATATCTTTACATACCACCACTTCTGCCTTTACTCGTGTATACATATACATTTACTCATGTATATTTGTACATGTGTTGAACCAGAAGCACCATGAATGGTCCTGAACAAATGTCTAAAGAATTATCATTACTACCATTTATATGAGATTGCATTTACCAATATGCACAGGTACAAGTCAATACGCAAATGAATGGATACACACGCCCAAATTGCATGCATTACATCACATTACATTACATTACATTGGATTACATACATTTACGTGGTCCCCCCCCTCACCTGAACCTACCCCAGAGGTTTGTTTAGAGATATAGAACCAGTGCTTACAGATAGGTGACGTGGTCCTCCTCCACCTCACGAGGCGCTGCTGAGTGGGGCATCGAAGTCTTGGTCTTCCCCCCCTTGGGCGTCAACGGATCGCCCGGCGGATGCGACTTGGAGCGCCAGGGCGGAGCCAGGGAGATGCGCTGCAGGTGATGGCGAACAGTTTCTGTAGAGCGGTACGTTCCACTGAGATTCGGAGCTCTAAACCCCGAATGGTTCCATAGATTGGTAGGTTTCCACTTGGATTTGTAGGTCATGTGAAAAAGAGAGATGATGTGACTGGTACTTTATTAATCTATATTAGTCAGTAATCTATACAAGTACCATAGGTGGTAGGACTTCTTGGTTTACGGAGCATTTGACTGAAGTGAGATACAACAGAATAGTGAGTGGTGGCCTCTCGGTCAGTACATGCATGGAAAGTCCTCGTCACTTTATTTGGTAGGCGAGATGCCCTCACAAGAACGGCGTAGTCTGAAAGCATTCTTACTTGATTCGCGCATATACTTAGCGGTCTACTCTGGAAATGCAAAACATGCAAAACAACAGAAGAAAAGACGCAACGTGTGCTGAGGGCCTGTGCTGATGGTCATATGCTGACCACCAAGGTTACCATCCGCCTGCAGATGCAGGCGCGATGGTTGGCGATCAGGATGGTGGTTGGCGATCAGGATGGTGGTTGGTAGTGGGAAGATCAAGCGGCAAGATTGCCCATGGATTAAGGATGATGGTGGCACTGGGAAAGGATTTTCTGGAAGCTCAGTTGATCTTAAACAGCTAGGGTCAACCAGCTGTGATGACCGGTAGCCAACTGGGAAGATCCAGCTTGATGGATGTTGAAGCCACGCAAGGAGCGCTGTGTATTCTGTTTCCAGGGCTCAGAGCCAGGTTGACTCCATGGGTTTAAAACCCGATAGCAAGTTCGACTTTGAAGTTCACAGGCATAGCGAGTGGTGTTCAGTGACATGCAAGAATTTGGATGCCTTAAATGAAATGACCCCCCCAAAATGTGCCTTCCATGATCATTTTGTTTGGGAAACCGCCACTGTTTGGAGATGGTGTCCTCTCTTGCTGCATGTTTGGGGATGGTGGTTCCTTCGCGGATCACTTCACCATGGACCTCATTTTGTCGACGCAGCTGCACCTTCAGTTGACGGCAGCCAAGTTGTTGAGCGTTGAAAAAACCTGAGCGAGACAACGATACGGTGCTTTCTCAAGGCTTAAGGGTACCCCTCAATCATCCTATGTCAATCATTGATAGTAAATCAACCAGCCGTTTTTGGGGTCACTTGTTTCGAGAAACCACCATATAGTAGTTGTTTAACCATTTTTGTTGATGATTGTTGGTGATAATCCCTCATTCATCCATATTCCCTATGATTAACCATTATTTAACCACTATAATCCCACAATCGCCATGATCAACCATTGTTTAATCACCATAATCCCTATATGAGAAGTCAGGTCACAACATGTTTTTGATCTTAGTCCCCGTTGCAGGGCAGCTTCTCCGACACGCTGCCGCAGCTGGTGGAGATATTCAGGCAGAGCTTCCGGACCCACGGCCATGGTTGAGTAGGGGATGGGTGCACCAAGCTTTGATCAGCACTAGACCTGCAGGCACAGGTTTCTGGTAGGGATCTTTTCAGCAGAAGGTGTTCTCTTGGCACCAAGAAAACAACTCAAGGCCAATTCATTGGAGGTTCCTGGTGATTTCTTCGGCTGTTTTCTGAGGCATGGCCATTGGGGGTTGGTGATTTGTTCGGATACATGATACATGTGACATGTGTATTACTTTATTCACATACATGTCTATTGGAAGAAATGTATCATAGAAGCCCACTCTTAATAGTCATATAGCTCTCAATGTACAAGACATATTTACATATATATATATATACATGTACAATATACATAATGTCACTAGTGACACGTATATACATTTTTTAAATATATATAATTACTCTCAATGTCATTAAAAAAATGTCACGAACATCTATAGTCGTTCAGAACTGATTGTTCTGCCACAAATTTTCCGCAGCTTCACACGGCTTCACCTGGAGGTCTATGTGGCGAAGCAACACTTGGCTCCTCTCTTGGGCTGGGCTTCCTTCGCAGATGCAGCGCCTTGGATGGGTGGATCACCGGGGGAGAAAGCTATAGAAATGCATGGGTTCGGATGGTTTCCAAGGGTTGGATATGGTTGGATCTGGTGATCTAGGCATGATTTTCCATGATTTTCCGGCTATTTGTCATGTTTGTCAGTGCTTTGTTCGGCGGTTTTTCCATTCCGGATTGATCCAACCACCACAGCAAAGCCGACATAGATAGATCAAAATGGTCAATACAAAGTACTCAGATGGGTTTTAGAATGACGTCACCAACGGATGCAGTGGATTTCCCCACCTGCGACTGCGATCACTGGGTGTCAAGGTCACAAATGGACGAGTAGCTGAAAAGCGTGTGCCTCCCATCCCACTGCACTTGTGCCTTGACAGCAGGGTGTGGAGCACTTCCCAGGTTGATCGTGTTTGAGATGATTGCCATACCCTGACAGTGGCCCTTGCGGGTGAAATTTTCGAACCCAAATCAATTCAGCTGCAGCTCCCTGTCCAGAATCGCGTCCAGTTCTTTGACCATCCACCAGATTCCACGAGTCACTCCCAACAAATGATTGATTCGCCAGTTTTGTTGCTTCAGGCTATTGGATTTAGGGAATGCACACTCACAGATGAGTATGTTGAGTTGGCTAACTAATTGGGTGATTGCAAATTTAGACCCTGGCAAACCGGTGACATCAATGGATGAATGGATGAATGGATGACTCGTGTGACAGTGGTCCTGGAAGAATTCGGTGGTCCTGACACCAGGGAAGTAGAATGATCGTTTTGGTACGAGAAACTCTGAATGTGAAGAACTCTGTTTGCTGCCCAGGGCCACGGCTTTGCAAGACATCCATGTGGTGGCTTCAGCAACATTTACATACGGTAAATTGCAGGATGATGGTCGAAATTGCCAGCACATGTGAAATTCATGGTGTGTCATGGCGACAGGACTTGGGTTTGTCAAACTGTATGCCTTGTGCAGCCCATCAACCGAATTCCTTCGAAGCTTTCTCATTGCAGTTTGAGGGTTCCAGCTTGACTTTGCATTGTGTGACCCAAAAAATGTCTTGGTGTCATTGTATAGAAATATCATATTACCATATATTGCCTCAAACTTATCGCACACAGATTAAATGGTAGATCCAGCTGGTAGTAGGATGACCTGTGCTAAACTGGATGTGGTTCATAGCTGGATCTTGATGCATTTCCAGCATCATCGTCACCTGAGGTCACCTTACTACCACTGCTACTTGGGTCCGGGAGGCCCAGATGTACATCTGGTTGCGTGAGCGGTTGAGCACACTCTGTGAGTTACAAGAGATGGTGGACTGGCACTGAAGTGATTATCAAAATACATTGAACAGTTGATGCTGTCAAGTGGATGCTGACAAGGATGCTGTCAAGTGGAGGTGTTGGGAATGTGCCCAACAGGCTGGAAAAGCTCGAGATGCCAGGTCTTTGGAGGTCTACCAAGCATGATCAGCTGGGTCCATGATGGGATCTCAATGGGACCCCGCTTCAAGTGCTAGGCCTAGAACTGGCACTTGACCCCCAACGAATTGGATGGTTTGAACTGGGGTTCATCCACCATTTGATTGGTAGTGCAGATCAAAGAATCGATTTCACCCATATGAAAGGATTGATTTTTGTTTCAGTCAATCATATTTGGCATGCCATAGCCATCCATAGCCAATGATGATTAGCAGCTAGTTCATGGTGCTTGACACATTCTCAATCGCGGCTGAAATTTCCTCAACGATCGTGCAAATTTGGTCTATGTTGCTAAAGTACGGTCGATCGAATGAAGTTCAGAGCAGCATCTATCAATGTCCAACGATTGACCATTATATATACATTACAACCATGACCTGATTATTGGTAAAACCAATAGATACCAATATATACCATTATCACCATTAGCCATGTAGCCAATATACACACCTATCATTACTGGTGCAAGCCTACTACCAGGGTCTGAACACCTGCAGGGTGATTTGCCGGGCGATCCGCAGGGATTCAGAGAGATCATCCCCTGGAACCGCCATTCGTGACGGTGGTCTTTGGTGAACATCCCCTGAATGGCCAAACTGTTGTGAGCATCCAAGCTGTTGCTAGTGGTTGACATTGACCCACCTCCACATTTCAGCCCCCCCAGTTGTGGAATCCATGGATTGATCAATGCTATTGTTGCCACTGGTTGACATTTACCCAACCCCCCATTGAGGGAATCAAAAGATATGATCAATGCGTGATGGTCGACACAGAATCCCTGCCTCAGAGCTGGATCCGAGGCAAGCAGAAGCCTCCAGACATCTTCCAGTTCACCCTGCGCCGCACTCGAACAGCGACACCGCGAAGCGTGGCCAAAGAGCCATGAAGCACGGCAGTGACCGCCACCAATGTGGTTTGTTGGTGACAGTTGATGCCAAAATTTTGCTCATTGAAAAGGTGAATGATTCTTATTCGTGGTAATTGAATGCTTATGTCATGAATGGCCATTACTTGCTTTCTTGGGATTCGGGATGATAACTGAATATGACACAAAAACACAATAGAACAATAAAGAACATAACATGCCAATCATTTCTACACCAACTGCAGTGCACAGGGGATCTCGTTGGGTCCCAAGTCGCCACCAGTCTCAAATAGATTTCTATCCTCCATGAGATGGGCACTGAAGTGTCAAGTTGTCAGCGAGCTAATGAGCAGTTGGGATCCACTGCTATCTGCTGACGGGAGCAGTTGGGACTCTGAGAGCTACCAACAGGGCGGTAGATCGTTTGATGTCAAGCTTGGTTAACACTCGTACTTTGGCTGGTTTGACGGATGGATATGGATTGATGGCTTGTAACAATGGAACATCTACAGCAATAGCAGGTGTCGTGTACCATGCAGAAATGATGGGCTGTGACTTTAGGAAATCATAGCTGTGGAGAAACGGTACCGAGAAGCTCGCTTTCGAAAAGGAGCCTTACTTTTCAGGTGACAGGAGTTGACAGGGATGGATATTTATTTGGTGGTAGAGATCCATAGTGGCGAATCAAAAGTTGAGCAGCGAACAAAAGGTGTAAACAACCAACCAGCCAACCAATCAACCAATCAACAATCCAATTGGTTGGCGGGGCCGAACACTGGCAGCTCGTTGGGGGTCAAAACGATCTCCGACACAGCGCGCCGGCGTTGAAAACAGCGAATGAACTGCGCAGCTTCAACAGATTTGACAACTCAAGAGGGGTCCCAAAAAAGGTAAACCGCTCACTGTTTTGAAATTGCCTAGAATATTTAACAGTCAGCTGAAAACAACAAATACATATAGCTTTCTCTTTGAGATTGCCTGTTAGAGATGTAAACATCTCTGCCGCATCATCGCTATATATCTAAGGCATTGCTATATATAATTGCTATAGAAATGCTATATATAGTTGCTATACATCTAAGACTTAAGAAATTGCTGGCACACCACCTGCCTATGCCCAGCCTTTGTCGGGTCCCCCGCAGATCCTGCGAGCAGCTGCGGAGCGCGCGCGGTCGTCCCTGGGCGCGGGTTTCACCGGCTGGGAGGCGGTGCCAACCTATGGCGTGAATCGGTGGAGTTATAGCAGTGGTAAATGGTGGTGAATAGATGGTGAATTGATGGTTGATGTGATATAATAGATGGTTTGGCTGGTTAAATATGATCAGTGGTAAACCAGTGGTGAACCTTCGAGGTTTAGGAAGGTGAAGGATTGACTGGTAGTGAGCTACCAATAGTTCGTAAGGCATATGAACTAAGAGTTAACTAGTGAGGACAACTGTTAATGGTTAACAAGAACTAGTGTAGTTGAGTATCGATTAAATGATAGCTGATACTAAAAGTTTAAGCAACTGTGTGTGTTATGTTATGGTTCTCATTGTCAGTGAGGATTCTGAATGGACTGTCATCATTGAACCTCCATTTTTGGTGTTCTTGACCATTCATAATTAACTTCTCTTGGCCGTTTCCAGCCATCGCTTGTAAGTCACCATTCATTCAGGATGATCAAGCACGTTGACCCCTTTTAATCATTCTTGAACATGGCCAATCCGCAAGTGTTGGTCATGGTTAGCACTTTCAAATCAGCAATGCATGTCAAAGGTGTCAATCGCTTTTTGTTGAACTGACAGGGATAGTAGTTTTAAGATCAGTGGTTGATACTAACATGATCTAAGATGGGCGTATACATTTGCACAGCCAAACACCCCTACAGTAGCACCGACGAGATCTGGCGGGGACGTCGATCCCACGTGCTCCGCTTGCTTCATGCCTGCTTTCTTCAAGTTGTTGTCATAGACAAAAGCCCGTGTGTTTGGATGTGGATATGTGACCAATCCAGCCATCTCCCAGAATCTCATTCTGTTTGAACATTTGTTGAAGTATTTTTTGTGTGATAGATTAGATACCCGCAGGTAGATAAATTGATAAATAGAATAGGTAGAGCAGATAGAGTTTGTTGAATATCTCGTGTAGATAGAGGAGACAATTTCGATGGGTAGATGAACTACATTGGTAGATCGTAGATCTCGAGCAATGGAGTTGCTTGGAATGATCACCTGGAGCTGTGATCTAACAAGGGATGGGTCCTGCCAGGGCGTCGCGCGTTTTTGACGCACAACATGTGTTAAAACCTGAGTTTCGGACCATTTTCATTTCGGGGTGTCTCAAGAGTGTGCGCCAAAAAAAGTTTTTTTGACTCACTTTCTACGGTACTTCTTCCCCAATGCTTTGCGCAACTGGTCCATGCCATTTGCTCGGTCCAGGATGCGCCATGGCCAGGATCGAACATAAGTCATGATCTCTGGATTGATCTGCCCCACCCCAACCATGACGTAGCATGACGTAGCATGACGTAGCATGACGTAGCATGACGTATAGCATGAGCAGCGCATGCAACGTGTGACGAACGTTATTACGCCCCACCCCAACCCCAACCCCACCCCAAACCCAACCCGAGCAAAAAACGACGACAGCGCGCGACGCCCTCGAAGGACCCATGCCAAAAACAACCATCAGCATTTTTGGATCTAGTCTAGTTGATATGGTGGTTTCCCAACATAGTTGGTTTATCCGCAAAATGCTTAAACCTGGATGATTTGGGGGGTACCCCTATTTTGAGAAACCCACGTATACCCCTGAGATTTTTGGTCATCAACCATTATTTGCAAGTATGAACTTCACTGACATTAATCAGCATCAACCAGTGACCGGCCTGTTTGATAAGTGTTAACCCATAACTTCTATGAACATCTATGAACCATGAAACGCCATGACAACTCCATGGACAACCCCCATGGTCACCGCTGAGGTCTGCGTACACGGCCTTGATGGCTACCAAGGCGAAGTCCGAGGCCTCGCTGACGCGCCGTTGCATCAATTCAGTAGTAGTAGTAGTTGTAGTAGTAGTAGTAGTAGTAGTTGTTGTTGTTGTAGTAGTAGTAGTAGTTGTTGTAGTAGTAGTAGTAGTAGCAGGAGCAGTAGTAGTAGTAGTAGTAGTAGTAGTAGTAGTAGTAGTAGCAGGAGTAGTAGTAGTAGTAGTTGTTGTTGTTGTTGTAGTAGTAGTAGTAGTAGTTGTAGTAGTAGTAGTTGTAGTAGTAGTAGTAGTAGTAGTTGTAGTAGTAGTAGTAGTTGTTGTTGTTGTTGTAGTAGTAGTAGTAGTAGTTGTTGTAGTAGTAGTAGTAGTAGCAGGAGCAGTAGTAGTAGTAGTAGTAGTAGTAGTAGTAGTAGTAGTAGTAGTAGCAGGAGTAGTAGTAGTAGTAGTAGTAGTAGTAGTAGTAGTTGTTGTAGTAGTAGTAGTAGTAGCAGGAGCAGTAGTAGTAGTAGTAGTAGTAGTAGTAGTAGTAGTAGTAGCAGGAGTAGTAGTAGTAGTTGTTGTTGTTGTAGTAGTAGTAGTAGTAGTAGGAGCAGTAGTAGTAGTAGTAGTAGTAGTAGTAGTAGTAGTAGTAGTAGTAGGAGGAGTAGGA
>VSDK01014552.1:185490-233708 GCA_009767595.1 Symbiodinium kawagutii | reverse complement strand
TTTCGAGTTTCAAAATTTATATATAACGGAAATTGTTGTGATGCCACATGCAAGATGTGCTGTGTACTTGCATTTTCGATGTTTCGTTGGTGGAGGCAGAGCTCAACGAAGAGGACAGCGTGCAAAAACTAGGCCCTTTTTGAATGGGATGAAATTTTGAAGACAATTGACACAGGAACAGAGGGCCTTCGAGCAAGACCTCCGGGAAGCCAAAAAAAGCAGCCTCCGGGAACCTCCTGAAGGGGGGGGCCCGGAGGCCCGTGGCAGTTCCATCCTCAGTACATTTGTTTGTTCTTTATTGTTATCAATATGAACATCGCACAAAAGTGTTTAGCCGCATCCATCTTGTATCTATAATGGAAACATCCCTACCACAGCGCTGCAGCATGCAAGCAAAGTAGCTGAAATGTTGCGCCTATGTAAGAAATTATTTGCTGCTTTCGCAAACACAATGAAGATACCGAAGTGCTGAAGACCTTTTCGCGCAACAGTTGCAATATCAGGGAGACATCAATGAAATTGTGGATTGTCAATTTTTGCTCAGGGCAAAATCTTAGCGTACTTTTATTTCAACAAAAGACACGCTTTATGGTTTTCCAAGACACTCTTTGTTGGATGCTCTTAGTGAGACACTCTTAGTCGGATATGCTTTTAAAAGACGTAAAAGGGCAAAACCAAGCCACAACGTACCAAGGGAAAACGTGCTGCGATGTATTACTATCTATTACAGGGTATGAAAACGTACTATGGCATACTGCGCAGCAGTACCAAAAACCACGTCAGATTCACAATAGTCAATTTGAACATTACCTCAATTTCGCATGCCAGCGCCCAAACAAGAACCGCCGCCACGAAGCCAGTATACCGCGCGTTTTGATACTGCGTCAAAGCGCGCTTAACTACAATGCGTTTTAGCAAGCTCGCCCGACAGCAAACTACTGGACACAGCCACTACACTGAGTGATACCGGATCACCAAAAAACAACTTGTCGCAAGGTGATCAATGCATTGTGTCTTGCACGCCGGCGCCAAAAAGCACGAAGCATCCTCACGTAGCTAGCACGCAGCGTTTCATTTGATTATACGCTTGACGAAGGGGTTAACATGAGCTTTGCAGGCAACTCAAAAATCCTTGACGCAGCCATTGCAATGTGTTCAATCTGCTAGTAGAACAAAAAAATCTGTTTAACGTAGTCATATAACCGCGCGTTTTGCATGCTAGCGCCATTGCAATCAACATCTTCACATCGCCATTAAAATAAGTTGTATTCAATGCTGTGTCCGAAAAAGCCAGCGTGACAAATCGTCCCTATAAATTCGAAAGCCTCCGGTATGCAATTAAACTAAATCGTTTTGTTTGCCAGACAAAAGCGCAGGCCAAAAGTAGAGCGGTTTGACGCAGCAGTTATGATGCGCAAGGCGAACACACAGACACCATTGGACCAAATCCAAACATTTCATTTTGACGCACACCGTGCATAGCGGGAGCCTATAAAAGGCAAGACAACCTATGCGCAAGCCTCATCGAACGCGAGCCCAGAAATAAATTTCGCCTACCACGAAATTTCATCCACCGAAAACGCCCGGCCTGCCACAATTTTTGCATTTGGCAAACACTGAGCCTCTCCCAGCGAATACCATGTGTTTAGCATGCCAGCGCCAAAGCACAGAGCAGCCTCGTGCAGTGATTACAAATCTCCTTTGATTCTAGGTCAGAAAGTGGCCTTGACACAGCAATTACAGTGGCTTTTGCAGGCTAGGCCGACAGAAAAAACTCTTTAACACAACCATTGCAATGCGTTTCATTTGGTTTTTTTCGGCATGCTAGCGCCATTGCAAGAATTTTTTGTCGCGCAGCCAATAGCATTACAATAGGGTTCTTTTGACGTTACCAAGAGCTCCCAATACAGCCAATACGCTACCATTTTCCGGTGTTTCGGATGCCGTACACGAATTGCAGAAACAAAAAAAAGTTTGACGCAGTATTAACAACGAGGGAAACGAACAACAAAACCAATCAAAACATAAGACAAAAAAACCTTTCTTCTACTGCGATGCACGTCTCACAGCGCGGCAAACGAAAAGGCAAACAAAAAGCGTGACAAGAAAGTGGCATTTTAGTGGGAGTGCAATGAATGTATAGTGAAAATCACAAGTCCACGAATGGCATTTGCAGCCGCGCCATTGCAAATTTCGATAAGCAATTTTCAAAGCAACGTTTGCGCACGCGTCACAGTGGATTGTAACAACCATAAATGATGATTAGTGGTGGATCACTGGCAGATGCTTTCTCCCAAGCCCAGCTCCGCGAGCTATGCGCCGCAGCGAGAGGCCACGGGAGAGTTCAACCAACTCTGGGAGCCCAGTGCCAACTCGTCCAGCGAGTGCCTGGGCCTGGCGATGCGTTGGGAGGATGGTTGGATGGGTTGATGGTGGGTGGTGGTGGATGGTGGGTGATTGGATGGGTTGATGATCAGTTGATATGGTCAATGACTTGGGCAGTTGATGGTTGGATGGGTTGATGTTGATGATTGATGGTGAAGAATTTGTACGGATTACTGGTGGTTCGTAATAGTCATGGCAATTCATAATGAGCGATGGTCAAGAAACCATAGTATTGAGAACAATTGTACAAGTTGGGCAAATGAACACTAGCAAATCCACCAAAATCATCCCTGATGCAAGATGTTTTTTTGACAAGCAGAGACATTAGGGCAGTGTTTGCACCTGTCAAAACAGAACTGGTTGGTGGTCTGATTCACATTTTTTATTTTCCCTAGTAATCATTGACAAATGGTTGGTGGCTCCGGACCCCTCAAAACGAGCGTTTTTGCACACGCAGTTCTGCATGGCACAGCGCGTTTATGTGCATTTTACCACACCGCGCGCAGGGTTTCGTAGACGTCCTTGTCACGCATCATGGTCACGTTCATACTTCTGTGTTCATGCACCGTGTCTGACGTTCTTCAGGTTCCTGCGCGCGTCACAGCATCTTTCTTCGGTGTGGGTTTGGGTCTGGGGGGTGGGGTTGGGTGGGACATGTTGACTTTCGTTGCCACGCATCATGGTCACGTTCATACTTCTGTGTTCATGCACCGTGTCTGACGTTCTTCAGATTCTTACGCGCGTCACAGCATCTTTCTTCGGTGTGGGTTTGGGTCTGGGGGGTGGGGTTGGGTGGGACATGTTGACTTTCGTTGCCACGCATCATGGTCACGTTCATACTTCTGTGTTCATGCACCGTGTCTGACGTTCTTCAGATTCTTACGCGCGTCACAGCATCTTTCTTCGGTGTGGGTTTGGGTCTGGGGGGTGGGGTTGGGTGGGACATGTTGACTTTCGTTGCCACGCATCATGGTCACGTTCATACTTCTGTGTTCATGCACCGTGTCTGACGTTCTTCAGATTCTTACGCGCGTCACAGCATCTTTCTTCGGTGTGGGTTTGGGTCTGGGGGATGGAGTTGGGTGGGGCATGTTGAGGATGACAACGCATGGCTCTGGCATTGAGACAAAATCAAGACAGGTGCTCATTTTGGGGGTCCGGAGCGTGGTTGGTTGACAAGCATATTTTTCATGACAGGGTGGTTCAATCACCAACCAGAGAACTGTTGTGTTTTTCAAGCTGACAACATCTGTTGTGCTTCCGACAGCTTCAGTCTTGAGTTGATTGGCAGGGCCCAGGACTGACACTGAGCGACATTCAATTGGTACAACTACCACCGCCACCACTACCACCGCTACCACCACTACCGCCACACCAGTGAAGAGCCATCAACAAAAGCGCTCATTAAGATTCATCATGACCATTGTGAATCAACTATGTCGACAATTAATCAATGATTGACCATGGTTAATGAATCTTAAGACGTGAAAAAACACCACGTGAATCTCAATGAGAGCATGGATCTTCATTAACCATGGTCAATCATTGCATATGTTGATTGGTTGGCTCTCGGATCTTCATTAAGCATCGTTGCCTACGGATCGTTGCCAGCCTCAGGTGTTTGGGCCACGGCATTTGCGCCCTTTGCCAGGCAGGTTGAACGAGTTCAGCCATGATTAAGGGTGCCCCAACGTTTCGTGGTCATGAGGTGTGGCGGATGGTTGATAGTAACGCTTAGTAGTCATTCATAGTGACTGATCATCGTCAATGATTTGATAGTTGACAAGCTGCTTGACAATGCCTTATCATCGGGAGCATCAGCAGCAGCATCAAGAACCAGCAGCAGCCGGCAATCAAAGATAATCATGGAGGTTTCCTGAGCAATGCTGCTAATGTGGGAGAGACAGCCGTTGTTTCCCTAATTCAATTTTAGTGTTTCTCAAAGTACTGTATGGGATTCCCGAACTGGTTGGTTTAGTGCTGTAACTGCCTAATGTTGGATAATTTGGGGGGTCCCCTATTTTGAGAACCACCATTTGATGTTCTTTGGATTTGTGGCTACTTTCTTTTTACGACACTGCATGACGCTGCCATTGAGCAACTGCACTGCAAAATACCAGGGAGCAAGTGGTTTAGCCAGTCTTTATTTGTCATTTTTCGGGCCTTGAGTTTTGATATTTTGATACCATCGTACTCCCGAAAATCAAGTGAAATCAAGCGGCATTCTTATATGGATAAGCCCTGGGTCTTGAATCCCTCTGAAGTTAAGTCCAAACTCATAGTATAGTTTCAACATCTCAGAAACCAGGCACCATTAGTGCCGCTGCCTGTGTAGAATTTGTACTATACATGCATGTACATCCATCCATGCATTCGCGAGTGTGTATGCATCTATCCCTGTATATGTACATACACGCAATCATTTAGCAGCTGCAACATGCTCCAACTATCTAAGCCTTCTAAGCAGCTTTCAGCAGTAAAATACGCTGTAAATAGCAAGAATTCATGCATTTACAAGCTCAGCCAACAAATTGATACCTTAGAAGCCAAGTCGTGTTCAACCAGCATGTTTAAGCCAACTCATGCCTTACAAGCTACCATTGATGCCGAGCAAAATGCCTTGTTGGCGCCAACCGCAGGGCTTCGCAGTCTTCGCATTGGGCCATGACTACCATCGATCTCGCTGGGGCTCGGTGAACCTCTACGTGATCCTGAGCTTGGCCGGCATCCTGGTGCCTTGGTGAATCCGGAAGAATTGAGCATCAAATGATATTGATCAATGAGTTGATAAATCATATTGATCAATGAGTTGATAAATCATATTGATCAATGAGTTGATCAATAAATTGATAAATCATATTGATCAATGAGTTGATGAATGAGTTGATCAATGAATTCATGAATGAGTTGATCAATGAGTTGATTAATGAATTGAGGAATGAATTGATGAATGAGTTGAGGAATGAATTGGCAAATGAATTGATATAAAACTAAATCAAGAAGATTCAATGAATTCAGGATCAAAGAGTTCTCCCGCTTGGGAGTTGGTGTAGACCTGCAATTCCATGGGGGCGTATCAACCACTTTCCCCATGCTCATGGCTTATCTCAGCATGCCGTGGCTGGTGGCTTCCCAGTTCATGGGAACACCTTGCTCTCAACCAGACCAACCAATAATAGGGAAAACAATGGTTAATGGTTGGGGAACTAGGGGTCCCACAGCCACATGTGCCTGAAGTTGGTGTCCACATTGCTGTGTCTTAAAATGTAATCCTTTCAAAATCTAAGGCATGCTTATTTTGCAAAATAATCCAAAGGATCTTTGTACTGTAGAAGTAGCTGGTTGGGATTGGTTGAGTGCCTCCAGCGTGAGCCAGATGTGTGAATCCCTGAATACCAACCATCCTTTTTGCGCGTGAGTATTCAGGCACGTAGGAGGAAGCACCGCTATATGAAGTTCCCAACGATTTTGTGGTTCCACCAAGGTTTCTGTGGGAACTCCGACGTTGGTCCCGTGGTTGGCTGGTTGGTTGCTTTGGCGCCGCCGCTCAGGGGGCCAACGACATGTTGAGGAGAAAGTTTCAGAGCGAAAAGGACACCCCGAACCCGGCTGAAGCGGGGCTGTGAGTTTCAGAGCTTGATAAACCAATTGGTCAGTTGATTGATGAAGTCCAAAGTGTTTGATTGATTTTTTTCTGGGTTGATTGGTCGGATTGTTGATCGAATCCATGAACTGTAGAACCAACCAATCCGATGATCAAGATGGTCATCAGAACTCACTTAGCGTCCCATTTGATATTCCAGGGAATATGCAAATGTGTTGCCTTGGCCCCAAATTGTAAGAAACATCCAACCACTACAATCCAGCTGTTGGTAGGGATGGAGCTATGGAGCCAGGGGTATCCTTATAGCCCTTTAAAGGGCCTTTCCAGGGGGAGCGATTTGCAGCTACCAGGAGTGCAGAAATGGTAGATAATCCACCATTGTTCTAAACCATTATTGTGAACCATCAGTATCAACCATGAAGAACAATGATTATGAGTGACCAATTCCTAGTTTAAGGAAGCCAAGATGGCTGGTGGAAGACAGGTGGTCCAGGCATTTGCCTTGTCACGTTGGCGGAAGGAAGCTTGTCCTGTTTTTGTTAAGTAAAGCTTCGGTACGTTTGGGGAATGTCCCAGGAATTGAGGGTGTGGTCTTCAGCATTTTCGTCGATGAATCATGGAGACCTTGCAAGGACCCCCACAAGTTCAATACCAGGGTCTTTCGGTCTGCTGGTGCTTATGCCGTGGGGTTGTACAATGCCACTCCGCAGATATTCAAAACAACACAGCCACTGAATGTTCTTGAGCTTGTTGGATGTTGGCTAGCGTCAGTCACTGATGATTATTCCTCATTGTTGATGACCATCCACTCCATTCCATTCCCCAAAATTCTCGGTTCACTGGCAACAGCAAAAGCACTCCAATGACTCACAGTTTCAACGAAACCGCCGAAACTTGGTGCAGTATGCCAGATGATGGCTTGAATTATGATTGGAGTACCTGCTGCTGGCTCTTGTTCTTTTAACATCCTTTGCTTTGTCCATGTTCGGCAGTTCAGCAGCCAAAAATTGTGATTATGTTTCAGGCCGGCATTTTGTTGTACTTGGGCATCCACAATCAGCAACATAGTTTCTGAAGAAGCGCCTTGCCAGCACACAATCATCGTTGCTCACAAGTGCTGAAACTTCGAGCTGCAACGCCAGGAGCCTCCAAGTCAAGGGTGTGCCGTGTGCATTCGAATCTTCGTAGTGAGCATCCCTTCCTTATTCCTTCTGGGCGATCTCACCTTGAGGATGGAAGCCATTTTTTGCTGTTTCCTGCTGATGGCTGCTGAGCTCAAACTGGGGGCGTAGTGGGCTTGGTGATTTCAGAAGATGAAAACCATGTTTACAGCACGCCCCAATCTTCAAGCTTCATATGCTGATCAAGACCAAGCTTCGCGTCAACCAGTTTCGCCAACGGTTTCCTGATAGTAGCCCATGTATTCCAGACTAATAATAGTTGATTGAAACCATGAAAAGAACAAACAAAAACATACTGTAGCTGATCAACCCATAGTTTGCTGATGGTTTCCTGTTAGTTATGATGGTTAATGGACGGTCCTGGCGGTTGAAATTTGCTTCTCATCACGTGGCCCTCTTCGTATGACCCTGTCGTACGTGGAGCCACCAGACGTTTGGATCATATCAGGAGCTGTGTACGCACATACGACGCACATAGAATTATGTATT
Source organism: Symbiodinium kawagutii (assembly GCA_009767595.1). Lineage (NCBI taxonomy): Eukaryota > Dinophyceae > Suessiales > Symbiodiniaceae > Symbiodinium > Symbiodinium kawagutii. The sequence goes on along the minus strand of VSDK01014552.1, from coordinate 226,049 downwards.
GACTTAAAAGTAATTACATGTACAATGTATATGTAAATATGATTAAATATGTATATGTACATATATATATATTAATATGTATTTATTTACATATTTATATGAGATATATATATATAGATTGATATGATTTTAAAATTCCCATGTATATATATATATGATTACTTATACATATATATGTATACATATTTCCCTACACAAAAATTCACAAATATATATGATGCATGTTGGTTTGAGTGATCGATTCCCAGCGGCCTCAAATAGTCGACAGCTGTAAACTTTGACCTATACTCCTGCCACCCCCACACGGTGGTCGACCACGAATCACGAAAAAAGGACGCCAAGACCATTCAGCACGGGCGGGCGAACGTCCCCGCAACGAAGGCTACAAAATTGTGAAAACGCTGGTCTTTGCTTTTGATGCCGGAACTCCGTTGACAGGAACAACGCCAACGCTCTCCCACTATGGCACTTTTGTTTCGGGGTTTCATCAATTTTTCATCACTACTGATTTTCTTTATCATTGCCTTTGGATCGGCTCCTGTTGATATTTCGCAGCTACAGGTTTGCTGCCGACCTCCCGTGGGTCCAGTCATGGATCCCCACAGCTCCATGGCCTGCGCAACGCTGAGTTTCTGCTTCACTTCCTGCTGGCCTGGATGATCGGCAGAGCTTCCCAGGAGATGGATACGCCCAAACCCCCCGTGCCGGCGGCGTCATCGCGGAGGCAGCGCTATGAGGTGACAGAAGCTTGGCGACGTTGCGCTGTGGGTGGTGACCCGGGATTTTCAAAAATCACATGTAAATGTACATTAACATATTTAATCATTATATATACATATGTCTATATATATTTGTATACGGGCATGAACATGTGTATATACACCATTGTTATACATGAGAATGAATGTATTTTGAAATACGTTTGTACAAAGACACGTTGATAGTTACAAGATTCCTGGAGCTTGCCATCCCGAATCGGCGGAAAACCGAAGATGTAGAGCTGCATTTCTTAGGAGCCATGTGGTGGTTTCTCAAAATAGGGAACCCCCCAAAATGGTTGGTTTATTATGAATTATTGATAATGGATGAGATGGGGGTCCCCTATTTTGAGAAACACCCATATGAGTGATTGAAAAAAGCGTTTTGCAAGAAATGTTGCTATTTCCCGGATTGAAAAGTAGATGCTTTTTGTTTCAGTTACCCGGTTTGGCATGAAATAGCGATGTTCACCTGTGGATCGAACAAACTCTTGGCAAATCCCAACTGCAGGGAGGTCATTGGAAGTGACACCTTTTGGCTAGCCACAGGATGGTTGATGTCAGTGGTTTTAATTGTAGTGATTTTGAACGATGGGCCTTGCTGACCACTGATCCCAAGAATTGGGGTGCCAAAACATTGTTATGTGAGGCGTATGTGGGTTGTATTGCTCGACTAAATCGGAATCATCACAGGCGTAGCCTAACAATCTAGCCCATTTGTATGGCAGCTTCAAATACTCATTGTTTCTATGCAACCGAGTTGTATAGTTCAGTATGGTTTACATGATTTCATTGTACAATTCGATATGACTTTCACCAATTTAATATATCTATATGTTTATTCATTTATAGATCTGTATTTATTTGTAACTATTTCTTTTTATTTATATATTTATTTATTTATGTATGAGTTTTGCATGATTTCACAGTGTGTCACATCCGCATGGCCCCCTCCAAGGACCCCTTGGACTTGGAGGCCCCGCTGGGCAAGCGACTTGGCGGCGCCCTGGGGGGAGTGCTGACCGGTGGCTGACCGGGTTCAGCAACGGTGCGCTGCTGGAAAGTCACCTGGGTGATTTTTGAAGGCAAACGTGGCGGGAGACCGAAAATTCTAAAGGTTGATAGCCTTGGAATGTTCGGTTTTTGAAAGATTTATGGTTTCGCCAGCAATGATTGCAGATGATCAGCTTCTGGATATCAAAAGCTTCTTCCCAACAAAGCCCAGAGAGTGGTGGAAACCGTTTCTTCATCGCTGTTAAGCTGCATGGTAAATCGCTGGGTCTTTATCATCCGCAACGAAGCAAGCAGCAGCAGATCATTTTTATTGACTAGTTGTGCCATGGCTTGAGCTCTGGGGTCGACATCGATTTCCAGAGATAATAGGAAGATGCACATCCCAAAACAGACGATCGCATTGCTTTCTGGGATGTTGCACTTGGGGCATCAGGTACCCCAGCATGGTCCTGACCGCATTCGTGATACTCCGAATGCTGGTTCATGAAACATTTTTCCAATTGAGCATCATTTATCAGTTGTGATCAACCATTATCAGTGATGGTTGATCGTTATCAAAGCCATATTGCTGCACTATCCACCAGTCGGAATAATTAGCCCTTCTTAATCATCACCTAACCAGTATTGCCCATTCTTCCCAATCCTGGACCAATATACACATTCTTTGATCATCAATAGCAGATCCGAAAAAAACATAATCATAATCAAGCGCTACTGTATCAGATCATACTCGTAATCTGATAAACCATGATTATGGATTTGCCATCATAAATTTCAAGCGTTATCGCGAGCCACTCATGGTGCTGCAACTGGCTGAAGAGCCAGGACTTTGCAACAGCTCTTAGAGGACAGTCGCCACTCGGTCCGAGGTCCTACCGAGGGTTAACCACCGGGTGGACCACAACAACCACCCAAGGTTATCGGTTCCTACCGTGATCTGTTGTGGTAGCGGTTAACGATAAGCTGCTTAGCTGTGGCTTGGCACAATGGCGTTGATGCCGGCCACAATGGTATGGTAACCATCAGGGGGAAGAAATGGACGGCGTTGAACAATCGTGTCCTTATCAACAGTGACTGGGTCCTTATCAATTTGAGAAAAAAATGCATGATGGCAAAGGATCACCATCACTAGCAGCAATGAATCGGCAATATGATGAACCAACAAAATGCTAGTGATGACCTACAAAATATGGCTAACCAACAATTGTTGTTAACAATCAGCAATATGATCAACCAACAAATGTTGGCAATATGATTAACCAACAAAAACAAATCACCGTTTCCGGATCACGGGATCCATTAATCACCCACCCTTGAGTTGTTAGTGATCGTGAACCACAAATCACCCATCCTTTCAGGATTTTTAAGAAACCATTGCATATGAGTGATTGACTTTCATAATGGCAATGGCAGTTGAGAATCCCCCCATTAACACTCGTCCATGCTTGAGAATCGCGGTCCGCCTTTGATGGTTGAGTTTACCTTTGATGATAGTGACTTGGTTGGTGACTACCACTAGTCACTAACCAATGGTAATCATATGTAATCATGAATAATAGTAACCTTTAGCATCATTGGTAATCATGAATGAATGGCTGATGGTGATGCTTCAGAGGCTGAGGTTGAGCCAGGCCACGGCTCAACGCACACCAAGCATCCATCATCCATGACTGGCTGGTGGTTTTACACGTGCTTTTTGACTGCTTCCCTAGTAATGTTGGTTTCTGATTAGTATCTACATATTGGTTTCATCTATTTTCATTACTTTAGGGGGGGTTACACTAATCAGAAACCAACATTAATTATTAACAAATGGTAGGTTGATGTTGGTTGACAAACCTATGTTTCAGCGAGGTTGAAACCACCAAGCAGATTGTCATTGACCATCTCTGCCCATGTGGCTAGCAGATCTACCCCCTATGTTTTCTCCTCAGCTGGATTGATGTGCCATAGATGGGTCATTCACCCTGTGAAACACGGAGCAAGACTGGATTGTTGCGAAGCCAGATGTGTGTTGAGAGCACAATAGCACCGTTAATGAACCCCACGGCTGTCAGATCTGTGATCCAATTCAGGCTCGCTGATTGTTCAACCGCAAAACCTCCTCCGGCGGCATGCAACTGGCTAGTCCTTGGTTTTTGTCGCTAAATTGAACCATGCATCTGCTTAGGAGCCTTGCATGCAAATGATCTGTCAGAACTGGTCGCCCATAAACCAATAAGAACCTGCAGTTGATCCTGCTCCAAGGTCAGTTCATGCTACTGTTTTGTAAGCGATAAATTGTCCCGATGATGGTGGTTTCGGTGGTGCCAAGGTGAGAACAATCGCGAATCCATGAGGGACACCAAACGCGTGCACGCCATAGGACTAGGGGCGGGCGAGGTGGACGTGGGAGTCATAGCCATGGTGCTTGCAAGGTCAAGTTGCTCCTGGTGAAACACCACGGTGGAACAGCTGAGAGCAGGGGATATGCCCACAATCAGCTGTCAAGGACTAAGCCACTATGAACAATGCCGGATGACAAATGGCCTAATAGATTACAAACCATGCGGGATAACCATCGGTCAATTCTTCAATCATATGGGAAAACCCATGGTGGATGATGGTTGACCTAGTATCAAAATTGCTCGTGAAGTGTATGACTGGGCTGATTGCCGTTGATACTGATGCAAGACTGCCGCCACTAACATTGACTTATCCACCACAAACAGGAATCGCCGCCATAGATCTTTTTACAGTAAATCGGTTGCCACGGACGGTGCACCCACATGGTTGATCACGTTATTGACCATTTGCTCCATTTGCCATTACTGACCCTTTAAGCCTTAAAGCATCATGAACATGAACCATCATGAATCATCTACCATATGTTTTTGGCTGGCCATCCACCAACCAAAAGGCATTCACATGTCTTTCGCCCCTGCGAGGACATGTCTTGGCTGCTTTCGCTTGGCTCGGCCTCGCTATTTCTGTTGGTGTGCAAGAGGTCCCTGGGATGAACCAACATGGACCCTCCCACTTGGTGCATTTCCCAAGCAAAGAAATCGATCCTCCAAGCAACACATTTGCCGGAGGGATCCAAAGCCATGATCGTTTCGGAAAGAGCCCCAAATTTAGTTTTGAGGGTACATCATGATGTATTGAGAAGGCCACATGGCTACACGAGCAATATCAGTGTGTGGTCTACACCCATGTGTGTATTTGTCCTCTTCGTGTGTATGCAAGCATTGTGCACCAGCCAATGTAGGACACCTATGAATGTTGTCTAAGATTTACATGCATTCAATATTGTTCCACTAGTCTTGTTTTCACAATGTAGAATGTTGACGGTGTGTCCACGAGAGAGAGAGAGAGAGCAGTTGTGTGTGTGCTTGTTGTGTGTGTGTGCAAAAAGTGGTTGTTTGCATGCACGATGTCGCATTGCCATATTAATGTATGCTTCTTTGATCATGATGTACGTACATTGGATACTATATCACATATCGTCACATTCAAATCATGACACACCGAAAGAAACGAGCTGTAGCTTGAACACGTGGGTATTCACGTTCAAATGCGGTCGATCGCACACGCACACACACGCATTGGTGTTGAACACACCTTGTGACTAATCTGGCAGGAGGCTGCATTTGGGGTTCAGAAGTCGCACGCCAAAACAAAGCCAAGGAATTGGATGCAACCCCTCAGATTGACTCAGGGGCTGATCAACTCAACCCCCAAAACAAGCAGTGGGATCGGATCGTGGGCCCTCCTGGCGGAGCTGATCTTCTATTGGAAGAGTCTGGTTTAGGGATGGCATGGGATACGGTGGCATCGATCATCTAGGTATCTACTACCTTCTGTAGGATAGTTTCAGGATTTCTTTTTAAACTGGCAAGCTGCCTTGAACATTCTGAGGTGTGCTGGACATGTTAGCAGCTGCGCAAGCAAATGAGTCGACAAATTTTGCATGTGGAATACGGGTCGAAAGCTATCGGGTAGACATTCAGCTGGCCCACAATGAGCTGGCGGCCGTATTTGTGTAGGAGCAATCCACAAATTGGAGGCCGATCGTTTGAGCCAATAGCGGCGCCAACAACAAGAATCAATCAAATTCAATCAACTGGTACCAAGATTCATGATTTTTTTGACCAGGAGCTTTTGCTAAACAATTTTGACCTGTAGCCATGAAGTGCCAGGAAGTATGGAGGTTCCCGTGAACCTATCGTAGAGGCACGAGACTCTGTGTGAATCCGTGTACTTCTACTGCTTGTTGCTACGGCAGTGGGTAACTATGTCTCAGGAATTGTCACGCACAGTTTTGGTTTCACAGAATCGGATAGTGGGCCCAAGTACAGCAATGCTTATTGTGGATCTGGATCGTTGTATACTTGGAGCTGGTCATGCAGTTATTTATTTTGCTCATTTATTATTTTCATTACAGAAATGTTTCATGGCTATTTAGCGTTTAATTCATGGGAGACTCTGTGAAGGAAACGAAGCCAATAGATTGGTTGATGGATTATTATCCAAAATGTTCTGCTGATGTTCTTGTTAACCAGACCATTGCAGGATTTGACAAATGGCTTGAAGTGTTCAATTTCTGATAGTTTGATCACATTTCACTTGCAGCAGTGGAACACACTTACCTACTGCTACGAGGCTTTGCCAATGGTTGCCTGGCACGGAGCCCCATTCTTGGGGCTTAAACTCTTTGAAGCATGACTCTAAGCCACAAGGTCTTGCTTTGATAGGAAAAGCACAGCCGTGGAAATGTACTGTGGATTTATCATTGTTTGCCCTTGACATGTGAGCCGAGTTGTGTGAAATGCGCGGGTGAAGCTGTTCTTGTTACCCTCGCAAAGGGACTTGAATTTGCAGTAGCGACACAAGGCGTGGAGACGCGTGAATGTGCGTAGCTCCGCTGCCGTTTGCCACAGCAAAGTGGGTAACTACATCAAATGAATGTCTGATTGTGGCTTGGTGGTTCCACCTGGTTCGCAGGGCGCTGTAGACCGTTAGATCCATATCAATAGTATCAATAGACAGCCCGCAATCTTACGGTAAATACGGTAGAAAGCTTCTGATTCATCATTGACTAAGGCTATTTTATCATTCTGGATCTCCCATTCACCGAGTACACAATCATTCCAAAGTGCACCAATGACTTTCAATGCAGCTTAACTTAGCAACGACGTGATTTCTGGTTGTTCGAAGTGCAATGAATCGGTGCTTCTGAAAATTGGGGACCCCCCCAATCATCCAATATCAACCATTTCTAGCAATAAACAATCCATTTTTGGGGGTTGCCGATTATAAGAAACTACCAAATGGAGGATAGTTCTGGCCATCTCTTCTTTCTGACGGAAACATTTGCCTAGTTACCTCCAGACATGTGGTTTTGCTGATGCCAGGCATCAGTGACCCCACTCCTGGGGTAAGCCAGCCTCTTTGCAGCCTGGCTATATATTTTCTTTAGAGATTCCTTTTGGACAGAGACTTCTGCTTAGCTACGCCAAACTGAAGCTGAACTGTCACGGAGACATGAATCAAAGTCAGTGTCTCCGCCAAACATGGGTGGGTTGGTGAAACAGTTACACGGTGTTACACGGATCATGTTTTACATTGACAGTATTAGGTCAATCTTGAAACCCACCCATGCTCGGCAAGCCGCATGCCCCCATGGGCAAGCCGGTCGCCCGGCTAGTTGGGTATGTCACGGTATGTCTCAAAAGCCTCAGGCCATCCAAGATCTATAAGTCAGGGGGTTCTCCACAGGACCCAGCACAATTGTGTTCGGAAAGCAGCTGTTGAGCTCAGCTCGGTGATTTTGGCTGTTTCGGAAGCCAAATCGTGTTCATAATGGTGAAACCAAACGCTTCTGGGGCACTATGGGGCACTAACCATTTTGACATACACCCGCATGCAACTTTCTTTTTTTCTTCGGCTCCGTCGCCGAGAAGCCTGGTAAACCGCTGGTTTGCGAAGAGAAACGAAACAGCATGGCACAGGGGACTGGAGCCGTTTGACTTGCAAAGTCTTGACTTCGAGCAATCCAAGACCACAGAAACATACAGAAACTGTTTGGTTGATGTTCACAGAGGGCAATAGCAGGACATAGCAACCAACTACAATACGGATATCCCAAAGGTTTGAGCATAAGCAAATGGATTCATGGTGCCCTTCGACCCACCTGGGAATCCATCCGTTTAAGTACAAGAAAACATGTACGAAGTTGGAGGATACACATGGATACACTATTTGCGGCTTGTGGACAGACTACTTGAAGGTGTAGAGACACGTCCCTTCAAGACGACTTAGGTTTGGATGATGTGCAGCACATGGTGAAATAGAAATGGCTGCCACAGATCGTAGAGGAGTTCGGTGAAATCCCAACAATCAAATAGTATTTCTCAAAATAGGGGTCCCCCAAATCAAATCATCCAATTTAGCCATTTATAGCAATAAACCAACATAAGCCAACCATTTTTCGAGTCCATCATTTTAAGGAACCACCATGTAAAGGTCAACAATGATGATCAGATAGTCAGTAAGAATGAGTGATACTCCGAATGACGATCATCCTACTGGTCATAGCACACTTATCATGCTATTCAACACTGAAGATAATCCTAATGATCCCTAGTTGGCCCTAGCTAATGACTAATCCTCGTGAATGATCACTACTTAATGATCACTACCTAATGATCATTATTTAAGATGCTACTAATGATCACTACTTACATTTTGGGATCATCCTAATGATGATCATCTTAATGACATCCCAAGACTCATAGCGTCATAGCGGGTGTGAGACGCGCAGCGAGGCTCGATCGCTCAGATGCGCACGGACCTGCGCTTGGCGTCGGTGGACCTGGGCCACGGGTGAGTTCAGGTGGACCCTCGAAGATCGTCACAAGAAAAGGTGAACAACGACGATCTTGTGTTCTAATGTGGATGTTTACAAGAGAAAACCACAAGATGATCTTGATGGACTGGTTTTTGTTCTAATGTGGGTGACTTGATGTGATTCCTCAAGATTTACTTGATGTGTATTAGTTGCCAATAAGCATATTCTTGGCATGTTTGGCATGGTGGTCAGGTTGTGACCCACGAAGATGCAGGTATGTGTCAATACTGCAAAACCAAAGAAATTGTTCTTTACCGGCAAAAGCGAACAACAAATCGTAGGATGTTTACAAGAGAAAACATAAGCATGGTGAACATTTCAAATGGGAGTTTATTCCGTTTGCAGTTTAAGCATGTGAAGAGAACATGTCATAAGAGAAGTTTTAACCCACGGCCACGGCCAGGCAGACCAGTCCATGAACCGCATACCCAAATTCTTGGTCAATACGTTGGACCGCCCTTGTGGGCAAGGCTTCTCCCCGAAGGAAAGCATGGCTGTCCCCTCAGCCTGCACGCCACCAAGGGGACTGCTGGAACCCGCACGGAATCACAGAGACGCGTGACGGGGTTTGGCGAAGAGGATGAGCTGATGAATAATCGGCTAATACCAGTATTCACACGGTATCTACCCGTGGTGCATACCCATGGTACATCCAGAACACTATTACCTACCAACTAAGACCGATTGATTTTTGGTAGTCATTACTTACTGATGAACTGTTGTTGATAATGGTAGATCCATATTGAAAAAAACCCAACCATGATTGAAACATGGAGAAAAGGATTAGATAGAGTGATGGGGGGTTATGAGAATGATCAAAAACATTGCTGAAAGAAACATGATACCCATGCCGCCTGTTCAATGAAGCTTCTTGGAAGCTGGCATGGATATCAAAAGTGAACTGACCTCCTGGATGTGCCATAGTGTTTTCCCCCCAACCGCCCACACTATCATTACTTAGTTGCGTACAAGATCACCAATCATTTGAGGGGCGCAACATTTCTAGGCGACTTCAGATTGTGATGAGAGATCAATTGCATTCCAGCGGTGGGCAGCCCACAAGAATGGAGAACTGATACTTCAACAGCATGGTTGTTGTGGCTGTTTGACTACCACATCAGCCGGATTCAGCCGAAACATTTAAATACTGAAATACTTATAAATATTGTTGCTGAGTGTACATCCAAGATATTCCAAGATGATAAACAATCGTGGGCAGCCCATCACACAGGGTCAAAGATGCTTGGTCATCGTTGGTCACGGTTGATCATGGCTCACATGATCCTGTGGCTCTACCAACACCCAAGCGGAAAGATCATAACGATTCACACGGATATATCTTGAAGGTCAGAACGAGCACAACGCGGAATCTGTATGTATACATTTCTTCATATATCTAGTCATGATATTGAACAATCAGCAATCAACGATCAACAATCAACAATCAATTTTATGGGGAGATCGCTGAATGCTCAAAGATTATACTGTTGTATCAATTTGGGCCTCCAAGTTGTCAGCCTTGATATACTATGATCCTTGAATGCTCGAATGTTGACATATTATCAGCCTTGATCTTGTCAGCAGTGGTGCATGCCTTGATGCTGGAAGCTTCCAAGCTTCTGAGCCCTGTTTCTTGCAAGGTCACCAGTGCATTTCCTTGAAATCATCGACCTTGGTAAATTATGACCTTGATTTGTATCCTTCCAAATTTCCTTGATACCTCTGTCAACCAACTGATGCCAACTGCTAGCAGTTGATGGATGCTGATGATTGTTAACATACCAACATCGCCGGAAAAGTACCAGGAAAGGCGCAGTTCAACTGGCGCTTCGGGAAGCACCGGAGCTCCGGACACCTCCCCGACCGGGTGCTGAGGCGCAACCCTTTCAGGCGCCGGATGACGACTGGGGAACAGCCGCTGTCCACTCGGTGTTTTGGCAGAGGACATGTTGCACTGAAAAACATGAGTCACATGGTGGGTGTAATGAGCCATCCACATGGGTGGCAGAACATCCTTCAGCAGAGGATCATTGTTTAAGATGCGAACATGATCCTTTGTAACCAATTTGTATGTGCACGTTCATATCAATACTTTCAAAAATGCCGTATCCAACGAATTACTATGGCTGTAATGCTGCATGGTACATGTGCTTTACACAAACGCTATTGATTTGCCCCCAGCCCCCAGCAATGCTTTGCTAGTGTACTGACATAGGGTGTCAATTGTTGGGTTCCTCTTAGTTTATCTGCATCCTACTTACTGAAGCAACTAGCTCTGGGATCCTGCCCAGCCCAAGTGGTATGATCCAACGAGTTTAGGCAATCCAACGAGTTTAGGCAATCCAATGGGTTTAGGCATGCCGCTGGTGGACTACCACTTGGCCATCAGGGTCTTCCGCTAAACTCAAATCGCTGAGTTGACCCATGCAAAAAACCAATTACCACTTGATTTTCAAGCAGTGTCCAGTGATAGCTACTCCAGTTCATGAGTTGAGCACCTCCAGTGATAGCTCCAGTGACCACTTCCTCCAGTTCCAGCGACCAGCGCGTTGCTTCACCGCAACGGAGAGGCCGAAGCGTGCTGGGCAACGAAGCCGAGCAGCGTTACGTAGAGGCGAGGAGCCAACAGCTGCCTATGTGGCTTATGCTTAATAGGAACTACATGGAACTACAAGCAACAGTTGAAGCTATGAGATGTGGCTTAGTAGTGGTGAAGAGCCGTGCTTTATAGGAGATATATCAAGAAAAAAGAGTCAGAGCAATCAGAAGAACAATAAGAATGATCGTTTGAACGAGAAGAATAATACGAACAATGATATGAACAACGATGAGAAGGATGAGTGACATGTTACAACAAGAAGAACAGTATGTATGTTGCTGATGTTGCATATGCTATGATTATGACGTTGTATGAGATTGTAATGATATTGGCATGGTGTTGTACTGACATGGTATGATTGTGATTGTATAGTGTTTTATATTGCCAAACTTAGCCATGAAATAATGTAATCATAAGCATTGAAATACCCATTAAAACCCATTGAAAACAATTGCTAGAGAATCATCAGGCGACTAAAGATCAAAACCCATGGTGATAGGTATGGGGATGACAACATGGGACGATATTCTGGCAGTGGTCATCCCGGCATGGCTATCACTGAAGCAGGGGGCCCTTTGCATAAACCATCACAACTTGACTGGCTCTATGGGACAACCCACCCAACAGTGAAGTGGAATCAATAATTCCATTGGGTCAACCAGTACTGCCCGTTCAGTTTGTACGTTATTACTGGTTGCTAAACCACTATACACAGTAAAGAAATATGTTTTCTAACCAATGGTGGCTACTTCCAGATTGGCGAACTTTATTGGAATTCTCATCATCATCATCATCATCATCATCATCATCATCATCATCATCATCATGGTTGTTGTTGCTGTTGTTGTTGTCCCTGTACTTGGTTGGTTGTAACGATGTTGTTCTTGCGGAGTTTTATTCGTTGCGGTTCGCCAGGCGATACAAAGTTTAAAGGAAGGCATCGAAAAGGAGCAGTACACTGTGCGCATGCTCCAGGCCACCGCGAGCGGGTGGCCAGGGCATGTGCATATGCTAGTCATGAAAATCATTCAGCAAATCATTCAGCAAATCATTCAGCAAAATCATTCAGCATCATCAATCATGATTCATGAAACACTGGTTAATGATGAAGCTATAGTTTGAAACAACCATAGCATCATGAATTATTCACTATATCCTCAACTATGAGGACCTACATGGACCTACGAGGTATCACGAATCATGGTTCATGTTTGTTGGCGCATGGGGAGGGAGCTCCCTGAGCTTCGCTACCGGGGTCACCCTTTCAAGGGCCGTACGGAGGAGCGAGGCCAAGAGCAGCGGCCAGGAGACTTCTAGCAGCTAGGTTTGCTTGGCTGAGCTGATTTCCACTGCCACTACTTGTTGACACTCAATGTGTTTGCACTGGCACTTGATATGCATTGTTCTGGGTGATGGTTTCATGCAAGCATCGATCATTGTGATCCCGGATGATCTAGTTTGTTCTGCGACGGGGTCTGACTGACGGGAGTATCATGATCTTTTTGATTTTATCATCAACAGGTGTTTCATCGTTATTTTCATCCTCACCTTTTGAAAATCAGAGCACAGATACACGCCATTTCTCGTTTCCAACATCCACTATCCGCCTCGTCGTTGTTTTTGTTTGTTTTCCCATCGTCAGTGATGCGTAGTATACAGCGAATAGTCAGAGATAAATGGTGAATGATGGTTCATTTGTTCATCATTACCCTACGTTTTCACCATTTCCAATCATAGCGAATAATGGCGGCTAATGTCAGCCAGTGCTGGCTGATAGACCACAACGGTTGGCAGTGGCTCATGATGCTTTCCCACCGGCAATTCGTGGCACGAGGCAGCGCGGGCCACAGCTTACTCGCACAAGAGTGAAATGGAGGAGCCTGGTGCAGTGAAGAGCTCGTTGCGAGTAGCGGTGAATGGTCCTGGTAAACGATGCTTGGTTGCCATGTTTGATGGTTAACCATGGGGATCTATAGGGTCTATTGGTTGGTAAGTGATGTCATTGAAATGAAGGCTAGTTAAGATTGCTGGTTTAGGCGGTGACTGATGGTTGTTGTTTATACTGCTCAGTTTTATTTGCAAGGTTCAATCCTTAGCAACCATGAGCCGATGACACTAGTCGTGCCACTAGCAAATCTGCTTGTTCTTGGTGGGGAGATGTTGGGAGCCGGTTTAGGGCCCAAGATTCAATCATACTTCCTGGATGTATCACCAACTAGGAGTGTCACAATATCTAGACGAGCACGTGAGCACCAGTCATGACTCTTGACTGCCGGCAGCTATGATAGCATTAGAGCATGATGTGAGAAGGCTCCAAGCCGTTTTCTCCTTAGTCCTCGGTCGAGCAAAGATTAGTTGGTGGGCAAACGCCCTGGAAGCCCAGGCAAAACATTTATTCGAAAGATATATAAATACACACGTATACAAATCCAACCACCGATCATTCAATGATGATACATGGGGACATAATCCTGGAATCACTCCCTGCATTTCAGTGGGACTTGTTGGGAATCTCCTCAGTACACAGGCAGCTATGCTTGTTGATTGGGCTCAGTAGTGGCATCAGCAAACAGCAGCAACCATTCGATCAACCAAACCTAACCATGACTCTATAATGTACTACGAAGGCAGGATGGACGGATAGCCCGCAGTCCTTCAGAGCACTTTTAGTGGATAGCCAACCATAGGCTGTTAATGCCCAAGAACGATTGATAATGCTTGATGCATGCTATGGTCGGGTCATGTTGAGTTTGCTGAGCTAAGTTTCACTATGCTTGATAATGGCTGATCATGGTTGAACAAAGGTTATCTAACTAATTATGGACAAAAAGGGTTGCATGACTACCAGCTCCATAAAAAAGCCATCATCCATTGGAAACCATGATTTTGTCACCCTAGTATTCACAAGCGATGGTGCTATCACGGCCAGCAAGCAGCGCGACGACGTCTGAAACGTGGGGAATACAAGCCAACACCAATGTTGGTCACGTCGCTTTCACATTCTCACCTCGCTTGTTTTGTCTTGTTGTGAACCATGGGTTACTAAGTTAATCAACATTTGACCAGGTGTTCAACTCGGCCACGCGTGAGGAGTTTTTCCTCAAATGCATCGATGAAGCGAGAAAAGAGCTCATGAGGTGAGCTGCCGTTGCAGCATGAGCCGGTTTGGCATGCAGAGTTGGAAAAAAATCATGGGAAAATCATGGAAAATCACTGAAATCCATTGGGGAACCTACTACAATCATGGGAACTTCTACAAAAATTATGGGAATTCTACTAAGATCATCATGATTGGGAAGTTGGTTGGGATACCCCATTTGGGAACAGTCCCCAAGCAAGCAACGATGGTGATAGCCCGGGGTAGCTAGTCAAGCCAGTGGAGTATGGCACGACTTGAGAAAAACAGCGACAACCGCAACGAACGCCGAAAAAACAAAATGGCAACAGCAACAACAATGAAGCAACATCAGCAACAGCCAACAATCGAAGCAGCAACAACAAGAACAACCAACAACCAACAGCAATTTCTACTACTACTCCTACTCCTACTCCTACTCCTGCTCCTACTCCTACTCCTACTCCTACTCCTGCTCCTACTCCTACTGCTCCTGCTACTGCTACTGCTACTGCTACTGCTACTCCTACTACTTCTTCTTCTTCTTCGACAACAAGAACGACAACGACCAACAGCAACGAACAACTCTCACCCGCTTGTTCTTTGCTGCATCTATTGCTACTTCGATTCGTACGTCTACTGAGAAGCAATGTTCAGTAGCTGTTTTTCTTGCGTAGCCTGGGAGCAGCCTGGTACGTAGCCTGGGAGCAGCCCGGTAACCACGAAGTGCAAATTGGGATTCTGCAGATTCTCAACGCTGATCATTGCCCTAGGGGGAGCTCCAGGGTGGTGACCGAGTGCTCAGATCGACATAGCTGGGCCAGTCGCTAATGCTTGGCAGCAAACCATTCCTCGGAGCTTCATCCCATCGTCCCATCATCCATCTGGGGCGAATTCTACATACCTCAGGCTGTCACTGGAGATCAGATCTCCATCATTCCTCATCTACTTATATATATATATATGTATATATATATATATATTACTTATATCAACTACTTATATCAACCTATTATCAACCTTGTACCCTGATGATCATGGTCAAGCTGAATGGGCTTGTATCAGAGCCCGCCATGAAGCCTAGCTCAGCGATCAGTCCAAGTCCCAGCCGCAGGAAGAAGCACATCACCGTCAACTGGCAGAAATCCGACCGGTCCCAGCCTCAGCCTTGAGCGGCCCCCAACTGTTGGTGGCCAACTGTTGTACTTCTCATTGATCTAAAGTTGGGTATAATGTTGAATGCTATGAAGATTCAATCATCACCCAACTGTGAATTGTTGGTGAATAACTGTTATACTTGAATTATTGATCTAAGTTGTTGTTGAATGTTGTTGAATGTTTTTGATGATTGGGAAGATGAACATTCAGCCAGAAACATTAACCATTTCTTCACTACTCTTTGAACATAGTTGGTTGGTCCATTCAACCGGTTGGCCCAAGCGCAAGCCCTAGGGGCGAACACCCTTGTCAAGGAAGCCGCCTCCAATTTGGGGTCTGTAGGAGTCGCTTGTGAAGGTATCTCATAGACCTCTCGAATATGCTTCCTTGTTCTTGGTGACATCGACTTGTTCTATTTTGGGTTAAAACATTCATTCAACTGGTTATATCAGAATTGTTATAACTTACAACTTCAACTGGTTACAACCATTAAACTTATAAGTTATAAGCGACTGCTTTTTGACTGGCATCCTATCCGGGAAGATGGGTGCCAAATTATAGGCCTGGGTCAAGTCACCAGCCATCAACTGCTGGGGAGGTGACGACCATCGTTCACCGGTGCGCAGTGGCTTGACCCACAGCGATATGGTAGTGGGTTATTATCTCCCATTATTGGTTGGTTAATATTGACCCATAGCCATATGTATGAACAATCTCCATCTCTGGCTGTTGTTTGAAACCAGTTTTTTCCAGAACGACTCCTTGGCCCTTGTTTGGGGCCTGAATAGTCCCATGTGTGGTTCCGATTGTGGAGTTCTCCACTCTTGGTAGCAAACCGTTCGAAGTTCGAAGTACCCACGCTAAGTATGCTACGTTTGTTGTTGTTGCTGCTGTTGTTGTTGATCCCATGTTTGAGCGGTTTTACTGGCTGTTGCACACAATTCAAATTGTGATCTGGATTGCCACGATGTGTGCGCAGGGAGAAGGTGTTGGAAGCGATGCTCAACAACGAGGAGCGGATACACCAATGGGGTGGTGATATTTGGACATGGCATAACATAGTCATATGATAGCGTCGGCGGGGAGGGTAAGGAAATGTAAGGAACAGGTGTGCGAAGCCATAGTTCGACATCATAGAGCTCAAAAAGTTGTGAAGAGTGTATATAATAATTCGGATACAAAGTGATACATCCACAGTAGATAAAGTAGTGAGTATGCTCCTGAGCCCAATATTGATTCAAGGTCGATAAAGATCAGATTGTCAGGCCATGCGAGTGAATTTGTTTCCAACACTCAATGAAGGCGACGTGGAAATCCATTCCGAGCCACCCACACACCTGCAATCACTGACTATCTCGTATTCTTCTCTGAGATTCTTGCTACTTGGATGATTTGGATGTGCACCCCCAGTCGGTAACTGGTTACATTCGCCCTGGTGAGAGGGGGCTTGGTTCACTCACCTTATGGTTCTATATGGGTTGGCTTTCAGCCAGTGGATGGTCAAGCAGCCAGGGCCACAGCTGATGCCATGACCGCAATAAATTGCTGCTCCGCCTGGAGCTGGAGCTCATTTCGTTTCACCATGATGTATTTCACCCATATCTTACCATAAGCCCACCTGGGCACCACAAGATCTTCACCAAGCATAACTCCATGTGCCCTCATGGAAGGTATGCCCAATCCATCCATGATTGGCGTGTCCCCATGAATTTGAACCGGAACTTGCACCGTTGCCAAAGGACATCCTCGTGTGCCTCTACGAGAAGCTCTTTCCCCACAGAACAGGCATTGCCAGGACCACACCCGACGGTGTGTTCATCAAGCAGTGACTCCTTGTCATGCTCAACAAAGCCCCCACAAGACATACATGTTTGAATGTCATATCAAACATGGAAGGAGTCCGGGATGACATTTCATACCTAACATTTCTGAATCTTCCGAAATAAGGAGAGGGATCAGCAGGACCCTCCTCACGACAAAATCTGATGAGACAAGCCTCTTTTGGGTTGTCCAGCTTCTGTCCGCCTGCCTGATTCCAGTTCCACATAGCTGCACCATTTCTGGGATGGTTTGTCGAATGACGCTTTATGATGGTGAATCGTTGGATGCTTCATGACATTTGATGCAAACATATTTTTACCTCCAGAATGCGTATTGATGTGGACTCCTTGTGTGTTTAATCACCCCATGATTGATTGGTTGGTCCCTGATTTGCTTGCTGTGCTTGTGGCTGTTTTGTGCTTCAAAACAACGAAAAGCAGCAGGAGATGGCCCATGGGCGTGTTAATTTAGGCTTGTAACTTGTAATTGTTGAAAGTCCGAATTTTTGGGGGAAGCCAACAGCATTGGAACCATGGACAACTCCAAGCAGTGCTGAACAGCGATGAACCAACTAATGTGGAACCCAACAATGGTGAATCAATCAACATGGTACTGTTAAGGGTGACATACCAAGCAAAAGAAGAGTGGCTGATTATGTCGACTACGTCCTTACTATTCTTGATTACAGTAAGTCAAATTTCTTACGCTAATATATTGTTGTGATTGTTCAATTTCTTAGATATCTTGAGTCTCATATTTTACCCTTGTTACCAGCTTGGCATTTGTCAAGGGGTAGATCAATCCCATTAGCAATGTGATGGACAAGTGTCAATTGACTTGAACTGCGATAAACAATGAATGCTATTATCAGGATTAATGTTCAGAGTCAATGACGGAATTATTCTTACATTAACAACACGATGGAACAGAATATCTGATCAACGGGATGATTGAACAGTTCAGATGAATCCGATTCAACAGGATGATTCAACAGGATACTTGATTCAACAGGATGATTCAACAGAATATCTGAATCATGATTAGCTATGATGCTCAAAAACAGGCTACTCCTTGATGCTCAAAAACAGGCTACTCCTTGATGCTCAAACCTTTGATGAATAGATAACAGCATGATTGAACAGAATATTTGAATCATGATATTCATCATATATGATTTAACATTTGAATCATCCTGTTGAACAGGATGATTTAACATTGAATCATGATGAATAGATATGAAGAAAAACCGTTCAGAGCTTTTCAGCGGCTTCCGAAGCTGTCCGGGCGCTTCCAGGAGCCTGGGAGCTGGTGCTAATGAGGAGGGGCTACGTTTCGGCCGGTCGTTGTGAAGCACGATGAGTGGATGGGGTTCTGAAACGATGAGTGGAACCCCATGGAACCCCCCCATGGAACCCCAAAAAAGGCTGGTTGATCATCAGAAATGATATGAAAATTATGAAATCTGAAAATGGGGACCCCCAAAAGAGGTTGGTTGTTCGAAATGATGAATTTTGGATGACTTGGGGGTACACTCACCTGAAAGAAACCGCCAAAGGGTCCAGCCATGTCCAGCAGGGTGAAGTTACACTGGTTAGCAGATTTTTGCACTACGCATGGTCGCGAACGCTGTGGCTGGGGCAAGGGCAAAGGGGTTGCCATATTGTTGCCCTTCTACCAAGCATGCTTATGAAATCTTATGAAGATATTCCCAGCAGGTAAGATGCAGGGGTCGAGAAGAGTTGGTCCCACAGAGATGAGGACGGTTCAGATTACGACTGAGGAAGGGTTTAATTTTTGGCCATCCACAAATACGGTATCCCTGCTAGAGATTGATTTCAAGCTCGTTGGGGGTTGAGAATTTCCCACCACTGAAATTTTCCTTTTGAAGAATTAGAGTTGCAACATTTTGTTCCCATGTTGTTTGCCCAAAACCCTGCTAAAACCCGAACCACGGCCACGATAAACCCTCAATTTATCAAAATTTGGCACAAGAAAAAACATGCGCAACGCTGGGATGCGCACGGGCTCGATTGTTGCTGCTCTCAGGGCCCTCAGACCATGGACTTTTAGGCGTGAGCTGGGTTTCACCAGGGTGCTGATGTGTAAGATCTACATGTACTGTATATAGAAACAAGATGTAGCTATTTTAGTATGATACCTGGAAATTTGGCGTCGGATACTTTTTCGATACATAACTGGCTGGTGGTTTTAAACATGTTTGTTTCCCCCATATTTGCGCTTCCGACAGGTGTGGAATGATTGGCTCATATTTTTCAGAGTGGTCGAAAGAACCAAAAAATGCATGTGGTGCAGATGGAATGCAGATGATTCAATCGCGGTGATTCTGCTGCAGATGACATTGCAGAATGTGGAACCTGCAGGCATGCTTCGAAGAGAGCTCAAAGGATCTCAAAGACATGTTCATGGTGGTGTCGGCCCATTGCGCATGTTTTACTGATTTGGGCGTAACGTGTTTTTTCAGCCTACTTTTTTGCAGATCCACAGAAAGTAACACTATTGGCAGCGAAGCAATGAGCTTCCATGCCCGTTTTGCCAATAAGGCTCATAAGTGTAGCTAGCAACCGAAAGAACCATAGAATTCTCAAAAGCAGCAACCAGAAATGACGTTGGTTCAATGATCAGCGACGTGTTGGTCCTCGTCATTTCATTAACCATCATCATCATCATCATCATCATCATCATCATCATCATCATCATCATCATCATCATTTTTTTCCAGCCTCATTGGAATGTATCCATGCCAATGTACGGATCCAACAACTCGTTGTAAACCAGCACTTTTGGAGGACCGTGTTGCAAGATCTGTTGGTTATTGTCCCATTCTTTAAACCATCATTCCTCGCCATGTGTTGCAAAAACCATCATCAGTATCAATACTTAGGTATCAATCAATGGAACCATGATACTCCACTTGTAACCGTAATTCATTATATCAATCAGTAACCATCACTAACCATCACTAACCATCACTAACCATCACTAACCATCACTAACCATCACCAACCATCACTAACCATCACTCACGATCACTCACCATCAGTATCAATCATCATGATCCATTTTGCAACCATCATTTTCCATGAACTTGACAGGTCGCCCAAGGCGCGTTCTGGTTTCCTGAGTGCTTAACGCAACTTGCCGCGCTGACCAGTGGACTTCTTGCCACTGGTTTGTCAGCGCCATCGAAATACATTTTACGTTTGGTTGCAAAAATAGGGTGTAGAAATCCTGCTAACAAGGAAAGAAATCATGGACGTCCTGGTCTCTTGCTAAAGAAAATCCAGCCAGCACAACACATTATGTAGCAGGCAACAACAACAATAACAACACATCCAATGACTGTTGTTGAACTGTTTGTCTCATATTGGGACAATAGTTGGATTCAGTGAAACCATCATCAACCATCGACAAACCATTATACACATTCCAGTTGGTATCCCAAGATTATAGCCGTTGGTTATGTGATGATACTTAGTTACAGTAATGCCACTGGACATAGCTAGCATAGCACGTTCACAGCGATTAGTTATAGACGTGGCACTTGGCATCCCAAACTGTCAGACTGGTTCAGTCATAGTTGGTACCCTAGACTCCTAGACCATTCCGGTTGGCTTAGATGCTTATATCAGGGCTATGTCGTACTTTGAATTTCTTTTCAGTTGGTATTCCCAAACAGGTTGTGATCCGCGCAGATGCTTGGAATTCATCCCGGGCATCGCGACGCCCGGGTGATCCGTTTCACTCGTCGCAGCAGAGTCAGGCTCCGCTCAGCACTTAGCAAAAACTTCGGCTCCTTGATGCTGCAGGTTCCTTCCAACAAATCGGTATCCAAAAGTGCTTTCGATGACAGCTCATGGTCGTCCATGCACAATAGATTCATAGTGCATTGATTGTTGAGAAGAAGGTGGTTTTTTGGTAGTGTCACTGGTTTTTGATTGGTGCTTACTTGATGCTGTTGGTGGTTGAGCATCGATAGTTGTTAGTTGATGGTCAGCGCATTGGCGCTCACAAGGAAAGCTCATGGAACTGCGCCGCCCCACTTGCCCAAAGCTTCCAGCAAGATCAGCACTGCGTGGCGACCCTACTGGCACTGTGGTCAACGGTTTAAGATAGTTGCTATTGATGGCTGATAACAAAGGTTATGACCGCTGCATCGTGGTTGAATAATTGCATTGCTAATGCTGGATGGCAGCAATAGCTACACTGAAGCCAACAAAAATTGCTTTGATGCAATAGTGATACATAGGGAGATATTGCCCAAAACCAGCTTTGATTGAGTTGCTGAGGGGTTAAGCAGAGAGCGACAAGAGATGACAAGAGTTGAGGATGATGCTATCAGCTTGGCCGGATCCACTGAGCAGCTTCTCTCAAAGCCCACGTCTTGATGAAGGCTTCCAACAGCTGTTTGCGAGTCAAAGTCCCAGAGGTCTGGGAGGGGGTCCACTGTCACATGAGCTGCTCCATGTGTTGAGCTATAAATTGTTCCAGCCTGATGTGTTTTGACACTACCCACTTGCGATTGAGTCTATCGCTTGATTCTCATCATTGAGGATGAAGCTGTTGGCGACATCATGGCTCTACTTGGGTATGTGTCAAATCCTGATTGCTGTTGATCATCTCACAGATAGGTTCAGTATGGTCCATTTACATACGGATTTTGACATGTATACATATATATATATACATACAGTGTATATATGTATATATAATTATATATATATATATATATCTGTGTGTGTGTTCTCATTTACATTTGTAGTTACATCAATCAATGGCCATCCCTCATCACTAATCTAAATGAGATGTTATCAGTCATTTGCCCCTGATTTACCTTTCATTTTCTGCTTGAAATCTCGCCATAGCTTTAGTGCCGCTTTCGCCATGCTGGCACCGATTCGTGCGCCCGAGTTGGCAAGCCAGCCGTTGGAGCGGCTGACTGGCAGAGGCGAAGTTGGGTAGCGGTTGATTGTGGGTAACGACAAGGCTTAAGAACAGATGTGTAATTATGTATTTTATTTATATGTTTGCATGGTTTTGTTAATGGTGTTTATTGTGTTTTATCAGTGATCAGTTCATATTGCTTATTGATGTTTAGAAGTTGATACTGGTCGTGATTAATCATGTTCAATATTGGTTGTATGTAGATGGTTGTTATTGCGTGATACTGGCTATCAGTGTTTCAAAATTGGTGCTGGTTGATACTTATTATCAATGTTGTGGTTATGATGGCACGTTATTAATGGTTGATCAATGCCTAAGACTGGCTGATACTGTTCCATTGACTATTCATATCGAATAATGTTTACTGGTTGTGAATAGTTCATATGAATATGAGTAAATATTGGTCACTGGAGATTAAAGAGAGCTGTTTGTACTGGTTGATACTGGTGAGTAATGCTTAGGCATGGTTTGCGATCACAAGTAATTAAATGTTAAGAAGAATGAACACGGATTAGCAATGTTGGCAAGCAGCATTGGTCAAAGATACTACTTAACAACAGTGGTGAACCAGAGCAGTTGATAATGGTCAATTGCTGGAATATTGGGGGCGAACCATTTTGATTATAAGGGTTATAGATCGCCTTTTGAATGATATTTGTGTAGTATTGAGTTGCATTTGCGGCAATTCCCAATGGTGAATATATAATCATGTATTAGCTATAAATACAGTACCATTTCAACAAGTGGTCTCTGGCTTACTACCGATGGTTAGCCATTCATTTATCATCAGTCAAATCATTGATTGACCATTCATCCACCTATGGTATTTATCATCCTAATAGCAATTGATTAGTGCCAACTCTTTGTGGATTATCACCCATGGCCTAAACATCAACTGTTATTGGTAAAACCATTGAATTATTGGTGCAGATTGGATTGCAATAAGGTTACCTGTGGTTTAAACATTATTTGATTGACAACAATCAACTGTTATTTGGATAAGTGTCAATTATCATCCTATGATTGAAGCAGAATTGGATTATGAACCTACAATCACCTCATTTTCAATTGATTGTTAACTTGTTGATTGTGAACTTACCATTATCAACTGATTAAGTAACCTGCTATTACTACTACTACTACTACTACTACTACTACTACTACTACTACTACTACTACTACTACTACTACTACTACTACTACTACTACTACTACTCATTATCAATTGATTGTGAACTACGATTAGCTACCTCAGAACTACCTCATGAACCACTTCTGGCTTGAGGTAGATTAACTACGAATAGTAGATTCAATAACTTACTACCATCAACTGTTATTGAATGAACTATCAACAATGATTTCTGTAGATATAGTAGATTCATCCTACCTACCACTAATAATAGTAGATGCGATAACTTACTATTTATGAACTGCTTATTGAATCTACTCTTCTGATCATCCGCAGCGCAGGTCCGGTCGCAAGATTTGTCGGTCGCAAATCGCTGCCGCACATCGAAACGGGCGCCACGTTCGCTTTCGGCTCGCGGTGGCCATGGGTGGCTCAGCCGTGGAGACGACTGGAACTGTGGATGATGGTGAATGATGGTTAACTAATGATGGTCAATTTTGGTCGATTATGCTGAATGATGATGGTCAACGATGATGGTTCATGATGATTGTTAATTAGTGATGCTTGTTGTTGATGGTTAATGATGGTTGGATAATGGCTTGTAATGATTCATACTCGTTTTTCGTCGGTAATTGGTTGATGAGTTTGATGTTGACTACCGTGAATGGTTGATATATAGTGGTTGATGACGATCCGCATCGGGAATGCAGCCACAATGGGGTTGTTTGCATGTAACTGAGATCAAACGCATGTTTGCATCAGCAGTGTCAGTGTGGTTCCAGGGTTAAGATCGAGTTCTCCATCAACTAGTGCGTGCAATATCTGACTAAAAGTACGTTGTTGTTTGGTTCTTGGACTTCTTGGATGAACAAATCTCAATCAATAGCAGTGACAAAACACATCTAAACTAAGCGATCGATTTGTGGGAGGAAGCATGGAGAAACCTTACTTGTTGACACAGTCACACACAGAATGGTTCATACTCCCTACGACTGTACCAGTGGTTATCCCTTCATCAACTAGCACAGGAATGATTCAGTGAGCTTTCCCGCTCAGTTCACGGGCAACCTTTGTTTCCATCCAATCGATTGTTCTGTTTTTATGTGGATAATCCATGGTTGACATTGGTTGACCCGTTCATGATTAGTCTATCATAGACATTAGGATGAAGTATTGATGAACTATTGATGAACTGGGGTATGGTTGACCCATGATTGTCTAACTCAATGGTCAATTTCAATTATAGTTGACCAATGGTTAGTTAACTAATTGACCAATGGTTGACCATTGGTTAAAACAACCATGATAGTTCGGTTGGTGGTTTTGAAAATTTCTTTTTTCCCAAACGTAATCATGAACAAATGGTTGGTTGGCAAACATATTTTTCATAGGGTTGTTTCAACCACCAACCAGTAGTCCATGCCTAAGGTTTAAAACGATGATATTACTTAATCAGCTATTTACAATCAAACAGTGGTCAACCATGAGTATCATTGGTCAACCATTAGACTAATTGACCCATGAAAAACCAATGGTTGACCACTGGTAAACTATATAATAGTTTAGAATCATGTGGTCATTGGTCAACCATTGGTTTAGAATCAGCAATTGACCATTCTTCATCGACCTCAGGCCCTCGCAACGGCTGGCGCCTGCGCTGCCGGTTGCTTGAGCCAGAGGTGCGGTGTCCAGCTACGAGCTGGTTGACCTCGCTCACTGGGTTGGTTGATGGGAAGATCTACGCGGGAAACCTGTGTTTTCACCACCAATTATGCCTCTAGATTTTCCTGAAATGCTTCATGGTACACGTGGTAAACCGACGGATACTTCAACCATGAAACTTGATGGTGAAAATCAACCCTTGGTAATCAAAATCATGAATTCATGATACAAGACTTGAACAATCCAACAGTTGATGCTTGATGATTGAATGATGTTGAATGAACTATTCCACAAGCATCAACACTGAGGCCGCGAGCATTGGATTTGCGGCCGGTTTCGACACTGCCAATGTCAGTAGTGAGGAGCAAGAGACATGTAAATGGGATAATGAAAGCCAACATGGCACAAACTGCCCACACAGTGCAGTCCAATGCTCATGCAGATGATATATGCTAGCGTTTAAAAAGATGCCTATTTTGAATTGATACATATACTTCCGCACCCACACTCAGAACATTGTGTTTGAATTGATGTTGTTTGTTTGATGTGACATTTGATCGTCGACATTTGCTGGATGCTTTGCAGAGCGAAATGTCATGAAGTCATTTGATAGATGCTGATGCAGGTTGAGTTGTCACACTACCTTTATCTATGTGTATGCATATATATATATAAATATGTACATACTTATAGCTATGGATCATAACCAACCATTCACAGGGTAGGTGGACGTCCGAACAAAGACTGACTATACTTCATGATTGGCCTTAGCTTTGATGGATCCACCTATGGCAGCATGGCTTTCTGGAAAGGTCAGCACGTTCATCGTCCACTACAGATGTGGTGACCGGCGAAGGGAAGCAGAGGACGGAACACTGCGCCGAAAATCGGAAATGATTTCAAACGATCGGGATAGCTACTGGTGGATTTACAGGTAAAAATTTACTAGCTACTGCAAATAGTGATGATTGCCAGTAGCTATGGCTATGGTAAGTTATTGATGGCCAATGGTTGATGGTGGTTCACTATGAAAAAAATAGCTGAGTTATTTACTATGATAATGTGGTGTTGATGTCATACATGTCTGCATATACCCATACTTGTTTCTCAGCGCAATGCAGCACCACTGAAGGGATTCTGCACGACAGCAGTGAAAACACTTACTGTACACCCATGAAAACTAGATGTAGAATATAAGTAAGATACATAGGTATACAGTACACATGTAGACACAGGTAGACAGTATACATATAGACACAGACATATGGATGCAATTGAGTCTGCACACAAATGTAGGTGCCCGGAGCCGGTCCCTTCATGGCTTGGATTGCGGTAGATGGAAAGGGGCTGCTGTTCAGAGAAGTTCTAACCCGGTGCACCTTGATTGTTGGAGACAAAAGAAGAGGCATCTCTCACCATGTTTTTTTTTGTCTCAAGTTTGCCATCAGTAACCGTTATTGACAGTCATGAGTCATCACGACGAAGTATTCACAGCTATGTACCGTCATCAACCATCATTAACAGCTAGTAACCATCATGAACCATCATTAGCGTTTATGGGCCATCTATTCACCAGCTATGAACCACCCATCCTGCAAGCTGCAATCATCTATGAACCATTTGTGGACCATTCATGAATCATATTGGTTGATGGATCATTCATGAATTCATAAATCATTCAGAAATGCTAATGAATCATTTACAAACCAATGATTATGATTTACGAACCATTTACAAACCATGAATTTATAATTCATCTGAATGATTTATGAATCATTTGCCAACCAATAATGGATCATTCAACCAATGCTATTGGTGCTTACCATCAGCCATAGGGTCAGGAGCCGGCGCTGGCTGTTGGCGCTACTGAGCTTCTTGGCGCTACCATTTCTGGCGGCTTCACCGGCACGAGCTGAGAGGCGCTGAGAGCGGTCTGCAGGTGCTGGCGTGGTAAATGAGTGCAGCCCACCCGGTCGCGCTGCCGTGGTAAAGATGCTGAAGAATGGTTTGGTTGATTTATGACTAAGCCATGGCTGGCTATTCACCGTTGGTTCTTCAACATGTTGAAGGTGTACCAATGGTAGTGCTTGATTGATCTTGATTGTATGTTTGCCAAACCATCAATCAAGTGGCGCTCACTGTCATGATGTATTACGAACCGCATATCTTATTGGTATCTAATGGTTGCGATTGTTGATCGCTGCTGATCCACAACCAACAACTGTGAAAAGCCCAAGAACTGATTGTTGTTGGATATTGATCAATCCAAAGTTGCCGCAACTAGGCTGTTAGATATTGGCAGTTGTTGGTTGTTGATCAGTACACTGATACACTTGCTTTTACCTAAATCCTGTTGATCAAAACACCATATTGAGATTATAATTGATGACATCCCACATATCACAGGATCCAATACGACCACAGAAAAAACTAAGTTAGGTTGCGTTTGGAAATGTACAGTATAGGGTGACCTGGTTTTGAGTGACTAGCTAACTACTAGTAGTAGATTAATTTATGTGCGTTTTCATATACTAAGACATCCTGTATTGCCATATCACAAGCCTAGCAAATTTGATAGATCAACGTTAGTATAGTAGAGATCAACTGATTATGTAGTATGTGATGGATATCCTTCTATGTGTAATTGCGCTTCCGCATATGTATACTGATACATGGTCAATCATATCATTTGTGGTAAGTAGAACCAATTCAATTACCACATTCCTATCATTATCACTATTAATCCATTATCGTATGACTAGTGTTTACCATCGAGAAGCATTCTAACCCAAGAGTAACGAGCATTGCCCATCATGAACGTTTAGCCATCAACAATTGCCGTGACCGTATGAACACAATTGACCATCAGCATCTAATGATTACCCAACATGGTTCATACGAAACTGTAAACAGACATTACATGACCCATCAAGACCACTGGATCACCGTTGAGCATCAACGATCACCACCACTTGCCACATGGTGGCCACCCTGGACCCCTGGGGGTCGCATGCCATTGGCATGACAAGACTGGCTCATGGATGCGATCGCTGATCTCCCCAGCTCGCCATATTGAGCTAGTCCCCTATTCAACGGTTGGTTATCATAACTTATCATCAATCATTGACCAGCAAATTGACCATTTTGAGTCGCCAGTATCAACCATTGGGTACTGGCCATACTACCAGTTAGAACCATTGTCAAACATTCTCAAACATGAACCACTATCATCAAATTTTATTGATGAACCGGTATCAATCATTGATTAACCATTGTCAACCACTACTTATTGACCACTCTTAGTGATCCCTTGAATAAAGCTAAGC
This sequence comes from Symbiodinium kawagutii, assembly GCA_009767595.1. Lineage (NCBI taxonomy): Eukaryota > Dinophyceae > Suessiales > Symbiodiniaceae > Symbiodinium > Symbiodinium kawagutii. Next base: position 197,616 of record VSDK01014552.1, on the reverse strand, counting down.
AAACCTGGTCAACAGGTAAACTAAGCTTGAACAAAGCCAAGGCACTTTGCTTGTTTTTTTGTATTTTTTTTGAGGCGCTTCAGATTTGCAGTGCTAAAACCGTCCAACACCTGGGGCATCAGTTTAGTATTGCTAAATGAACTGCCTACTGTAATTGTTTGGGCTTAATAAAATCAGTCAAGCTCCTCCATGACAGTCTATTCATATGCTTTGAAAGGGGTGCCCTTCCTAAATCATAGATCTACATTACCATCATCAACCATTGACCATCATCATCAACTGTTAATCATTATCAACCATGAACTAGTCAGCAACCCTTAACCATTATCAACCATTACTTAGTAACCACTAATCAACCACTATGATATTAATCATAATGTTAATAGTAATCAACCTGGTTGATTGTCAACCATTATTAACCAGCTTACCAACAACCATGATCAACCATTATCAACCATCATCAACCACCATCAAATGGTGACAATCTTCCACTGATGGTTACTAGTACCACTATCAACCATTACTAGTACCATTATCAACCAGGTTCCCCCACCAGGTCACCAACCAACCATGAACCCTTCACAACAGTCACCAGGTGGGATGACCTCGCCCAGCGCTATGCCCCAGACGCCCCACCGGTCATGACGCAGTCCACCAAGGTGGCGACCGTGACAGCGGTGATGATGAATTCATGGTGATCAGTGGTGACTCACCATGATTCATGCTGATTAATGGATGATTAGTGGATGATGATTGACAGATGATTAATGGATGATGATTAATGGATGATTAATAGCCATCAGTGGAAGATTGTCACCATTTGATGGTGGTTGATGGTGGTTGATGATGGGTGATGATGGTTGATGATGGTTGATGACCATCGAATCACCACTTGACCATCAGCCATTGATGACGAAAATTATCAAAATGCTGATTAATGGATGATGCTTCGATGGTCATCAACCCAGCACCGATGATTCATGATGGTCAATGACCAGTCGATTGATGAGTGATGATTCTTATGGATGTTAAGTTGTGGGATGTTGTGGGCAAGTGATTTTATGATTGATGCTTCATAGAAACATAGTGACTTTAAAACTTTCTAAACAAACTGACATGGTCGATGATCCTGAATGTACAGTCAGGATCAGTATTGGGATTTGGATCCACAATGCTCAATAGCAGGGGATCCACAAAGAACAATGACCATGTTGGTGACGTGGTAGTCATGATTTTGCCATTGAAGACTGTACCGCTTTATTGTTAGATTGTGGACCCCTATGACTGGTCGATGTTTGCTTCTTGCTTTTGCGGTTCTTCCATGTGGAGATATCAGAGATATCCACCAAAGATTTGAAAGTTGCCAAGCCAAACAGCACAAAACTTTGGTAGAATATGGTAGAATCATATTTTTTTGTTGGTCAACATGGCTAGACAGAGCCATGCCATTTCCTGCAACCATACAGCGATGGTCGGCCTGGGCCACATGGAGGCTGTCGTTTTTGGGGGATGCACCAGCTGTTCCGAACGAGATATTTTGACAAGCATGCAATGGCAACCAGTGATGGCATGGGGGTCATATCAATTGATTTCCTGGGAACTGTTGGATACAATTTCGCGGTGGCAACGGCCAACTCATGAGTGAATTAGGCATTCTGAGCTTTTGCTGCACATTAATTCACCAGTAGAGTACAAGTGGTGATTCTCAGACTGATCGGTGCCAAGATCGCTTTTCCTCGTGTATCAGTCGCCATTACAAACCTTCAGTAGCAATTCTGAACCATGATCCATCATTCTCGACCATCCAATATTGTCAGCCATTGTCATGATGGGGCATAGATCATCGGTATCCCCAGCGACGGATATCCAGGCAGCATGTCCAGGGCATATCCAAATATATCCAAAGCCCTGGTTGCTTGCCATTGCCGATGCGACCTCTTCAGATCATTGTGGTTATCCAACACCAAGGGAAACCAGATAGAATGTGTTCTCATCAATGATTGCGGCTTCTATATTCAGACAACCAAGCAGTACTGTGTATGCTATGTTGACTATACTCATGTAGCAAGTTGACAAAGCCATGTAGCAAAGATGAACAAAGCATCATCTACTTGGCCAGCTATGGACATGTCGTGGTTGCAACCAGCATGGACGACCCTGGAGCCGGTTCCATCACAGGTGGAGTTGGCGCTGGCCAAACACCTGAAGTCGCACGGCAGTCGCGGGGGGGGGCTGACTACTGGTTGCTCAGTGATGATTTGAACATGATTTTTGATGGTTAGTGATTGTTAGTGATGGTTAATGATAGTTAATGATGCTTAGTGGTGGTTAGTGGTGCTTAGTGGTGGCCAATGATAGTTAATGATGGTTAGTGGTGGTTTATAATGGTGAACGGTAGTTAATGATGGCTATCTCATTGGGCTTGGCCACCCTGTTAAATGTCAACCAGTACGAATGCACAGTATTAACTGATTATCGCTGACAATTGTTGACAGTGAGCAATACAGGCTATCAGCCATGCAAATTGGGCAATTTTTGAAGCATCATTAACCGCTTTAGAGCATCATGCATTCCTGACTATGCATTGTGGATCAGATCGGGATCATTGACCTGAAATCAGCCGAATTTGGATGGCCGGGTCGTTCTGATTTGTTCAAAGAGGTAGTGCAGGAGAAGCACCCTCCTAATTGGGAGTATACGATGGTCATGGGTCAGAATAGAATCTATCAACTACTTGAGAGACCAAATGCTGGTGTGGTGCAGTGTCCGAGGTGTACTGTATGTGCACCGCCCAGTGGCCAAGACTATGGGGCTCACTGATGTGTTTGACCAAGACGAAAACAGAGCTTGCTAACGGCAAACTTTCACCCAAGGTTGAAGGGATCACCGCTTCTCCAGCTTGTTGACTACTGTATCCTGGTCAGTATTCTATGCTCCCGTCATATAGCACAGCTGTGTGGTACAGATGGCTGTGTACAAGACTGGTATAGACCAGTTGTTGCATACGAAGCCTTTTTATGACTGTAGTACATCACATGTCCATTCACATCTATATGTGCGAAATGGTTTTACATTTATATGCAAATAATATAGTATATTTATATATCCGCAGTGCATCCGCCATATTCGCGTCACGTACATGACCAAATATCTGTATATAAACCTCGTAAAGCATTTATATATACACACGTATCCATCCTACATATAGATGTACGTGGTGTCCGTTCAAAAACCCTACAGTACCAAGGAAACATGATGAAAGAAGCGAAACTATCTAACCATGTTTGTTTTATGGTTTTAACAATTAGATTTAGTAGCGGGCCCCCAGCTAAATACGATGGTTCCCCACCTCAGCGCTAGGTTTGCGTTAGCTCCGCGCTAGCATCTAGCATCATGCTGATAATATTGATATTGATGATGATGATGATGATGATGATGATGATGATGATGATGATGATTTTGATTCTCAATGTCTTATACTTCTTTCTGTTCTGTCACCACAACTTGTGTTGTGTTCATGCAACTTGTCCGAACGCCAAAACCTATCCCCAAAATCCGCGCTAGCAACGCGCTAGCAAAGGGGTTCAGGAGAACCCCCTTGTCCTTGAGTATCCCTCGACACGACTCTTTCTCCACATCTTCATTTTGTTGTTTGGCCAAGCTTCCCAAGAAGTTAAAGTTGGTGCCTCTGAACGAAACACGACATGGTCAATCCTTCTCCTATGCTTGAATGCTTAAATTCTGTAAGCGAGTTCTTGCAGTTCCTCCTCCGAAGCCAGCTAGAAGTGAACCGCGCTAGCAACATGTGGCACGAACTCCAGATTTCGCAATGGTGCATGTGGTTTATAATTGTTTTGGTTCAGGATGTTGCTGGGCCGGCATAAGGATTGATTTTAATAGCAGGCCCCCAAGAGCCCAAGGGTTTTGCACCAAAGTGGGTAAAGACATTTTGAAAAGCCTTCATGCACGTGTGTGTATATATATATATTTACATATTTACATCTATATATATATAGATATAAATATATATATATATATATACATATATATATATATACATATATATTTACATATATATATATAATTGTATTTACACCGCATCTAAGCACCAGGCCTTTCTCGTTGCACTGATCTCTGAGGGACAAGGGCGTGGTGATCTTCTGCACGTGGTACTCCAGAGATTGCCAGGCAAACGAGATTGGATGGCGCCAACATGAGCTATTCGCAACCAGCTATGACAGCTATGACTTACCTACACTTGGCCAATGGCTGCCAATGATTAGCCATTAGAAATGCTTAACTATGATGTACTGATGATTAGTGCTGGCTACTAATTATAACTAATCAATGCTCGGGCTTTCCCAATCATTAGCCATTATTATTGTCTCTTAATACGCGTTAGTTCGCTTTAGCGACCATTACTAGCTATTCATACTCATCAGTAGTTATGCGCGACTATTACTGGCCATGAACAACCTTTACTAGCTATCATTGGCCCTGATTAGGTAGTAACCATTCCTCGTGGTTGGCCGTTGGTAGACGTTGACTATTAACCAGCAGTGACCCCTATTAGGAACCATTCATTGTTTTCCTATTTTTGATCCCATCATGATTGGCCTAGTTAGCTGGTGAATAGTTTGGCTACACTTGTCATTTACCATCGTTGTGAAGCGAAGTGACCCATCATCAGCAGTCGAGTCTTCGTACTATTCATAGTCAGTACCATGAGTAAGCATGAGTCAGCATAGTCAACGATCCCGGAGCGAAATAAACCACCAGTACTGGTCATGACAACGACCATCAGATACCTTGCAGTGCTGGGTCATCAGCCGGTTGCTTGCGGCCGGCAATTGTGATGAACCCCTGTTCATGGTTGGGCGTGGGTGCTGAATCTGAAACCATTTCTGGCTTGGTACCATGTGGATGCTGGTAACTCCTGGGTTGATGATAGCTATTGGTATTTCATGCTGGGTTTAACAATGGTTCATAATATTTCTACCTGCTGGTTCAACATGTTCCACCTGCTGGTTCAACCTGCTGGTTGCTGGTTACGGCTGCTGCTTGCTGCTCCTCCAAGTCGCCACCAGGAACTTCGGGAGCTCTTCGGAAAGGAAGCTGCTGAGTTGGCTCCCTTCGTGGAGTGTCAGCAGCCTCGGCACAGGGCTCCACCTGTCATGGGTCCACCGTACGGAGCCACCGTACCCACGGCATGGTGCTGGTACCGGTGCCTTGTGGCGGCCCTGAGGTGTGGACAAGGATCGAAACTTCCTGGTGGACGACTGTCCGCGCCAATCCGCCAACCTGATCTTCGATCGGAAGTCGCTTCTGGGATTCCAACGGCCGGGGCGGGTACCCCATAGGTCACCCGTGGTAACCCCTGGATCCCACAGGCAGGGGATGTTTGTGGGGTCGGCATCTGCAACCTGCAATCCCCCCGTCATTGGGTGCTCAGAAGTACCTAGGTATAGTTATTTGAATATGGGATAAGTAATCGGTTCACTTCTCCCACGTTTAAATACCTAATGGTTCACCGCAGCAAGGGAAGATCCCAATGAATGACTGGTCCGTTTTATTTGAGGCTGTGAGGGGTACTTGTGATGAGGTTTGACCACATGAGTGACCAGGTGACGACTTTCCATTCTGACGCATTCTTCAGATGTTGGTCGTTTGCGTTTGCCAGGGTTTCTACGGCATTTACCAGGGAATCTACAGTATTCGCAGGTATCATCAGTTGTATTTGCCAATTTGTTTAGTTTAGTCTCAAAATGCCCATTACGCAGTCGGAGTAAAGGATCAACATCCACCGTGTGGTTACAAGGGATCCTTGGGGTGACCCAGGTCCCTTAGAGGTGACCTCTGACTGATGATCCCACACCATGCGCACGCACCCTGTTGTGGAACCAGGGCTACGGCTGGAGCTCATTCGTGGCTGAATCTCATTGGGCATGGTTAAATCATTGGAAACCAACACAATGCACCGGACTGTTGCAGTAGAATTGCCTTGTTGGCTATTTTGGCGCCCGGGGTGCGCATGATCAGTAAGATCTTCTATGCAACACCAACAATAACATCACGCTTTAAGCCAATCCAGCTGGGCACGAGCGCTGGCTGAACCTGAGGAATGGAGACTTTCCTCTATGGCTCATTGCTGACAAGTATTACTATGCTCAGGAGATTTCTGATGTTTCGTTCCGTAGCAGCTTGTAAGGATATGTAAGGATCAGTTGTATAAGAGTGGGAGGGACCTGATCTTCATAGCTTGCTTTTCTTTGAGCCCATGCCGTTTCACGTATCACGTGGTACTCGTAGTTGAATCTTCCTTCCACTGCAAGGGGGTCATGGATTCGTTTGGAGATGCAACGAGCGCAGATGTTGATTTGTTGTGCCAGGGAGTTCCCGTTTTGAACAAGAAAAAGATAGGAAGGCAGAAATGAGCTGTCGATGAATGGGGTACCCCTGAAACAAAGCCAACTTGTCATTTTCGTGCCAAGAAAGATACTACTCCTGTGGGGTTCACGCCCGTCGAGAGAGAGAGAGAGGTGTTCGATGCTGTTCGCACATGTTCAGACAACTGAAACGAGCCAATCCCATCGCAGAAAGCAAAGAAGTCATGATGTCAAAAATGCAGACAAATTGACAGGAATCCAAAGAAACTTTCATAAGTCCAGAGATGAGTGTTCTCAGTGTGCCCGTGTTTGTTGTTTTTGCTTTGCTTGTTGTGGTGGGTTCTTTTGTTTGGTTGGTTTCATGTCAGAGCGGCTGCTTATTTTGTGCTGTAGTCTTTTAGGATCATGAGGGAAGCTCTTTTGCTTTGTGCTAAACTCCCTTGGATCCCCTAATCAAGGGGTTGGGATGCGTGATATTGTGGGGACTGGATTGCCACCGCTGTTGGCCGTTCAATCTATTCAATCTCTTGTGATTTTTTCCCAATGCGCGGGCCAAAGGTCCACACTGGAAAGCTGACCGACGGGCTAGTGTGAGTCAGCAATCCACCAAAGCGAGCTACCAGAAAGCAGGGAGCCGCAAACGGCACAGAGTTGAAGACCGCCGAAGGAGACCAAGTCTGTGTAGACCACGTCAGGAAGTGGGACACGACCAATGACATGAAAAAACCCACACCCGAGGTGCCACGAATCGGCAATATCGTCCCTCCCCGCACAATCCCTTGTAATACTTGTAGAATCTTGTAGATATTTTGATTATACATGCAGCGTATTTGTGTGTAAATGCGACATGTACAATGTTTTCCCGCTGTACAATGGACCGGCGATGTTGCGACGAAACTTGTCCATAAAGCCTGTGGTGGAGACGTGTCATCAAGTAGGTCCAGACCCAACAATCATTACACGTTTCATCAATCATCAGTCTTTCTGCGAACCCGGGTGCCCATCAGCCTAATCATGCAACGTCATTCAAGCATTCGGGACCCTCCTTGATGGATCATACGTATGTTATTTCCTGTTGATGTTGGATGACGTGGGTCACTAGTCACAATGTTTACTGTAACACTTGCTTACTGGCAATAATCGTGGTCATTTTCTGGCCGTCATGCACCGATATCAACTATCGTTGACAAACATATCAGCCATATTCAGCCATCATTTTATGAGACAATATCAGCCATCATCAACCTTCCTGAACCTTCATTAACCTGCAACATCAGCAGCAAAGAAGTTCAATTTACAGTGGCCATTGCGAACCATCATTGATATTCCCCGTCGGTCTCCAGCATCATGCCCCATTCGCAGGACGAGATTGCTTTGCCAGATGTCGCACGGCCCGGGATGCCTGGTCTGTGATTGAAGGCGTTTGAAGGGTCCCCCAAAGTAGATGTTTCCATTTTCCAAAGAGGGGTTCCGGATGCCCTGAAGGTTCTCGTGCCCAGGTAATTTTACACTTCCATACACTTCCTATCTTCCTGGTGTCACTCATGTCTTTTCCCAACCATTCTGCAGCCGGTGCCAATCTGGCGGAAGAAAAAAAGTGATGATCTGGGCCCCAAATTCTGAACCCGGACCAGTCTCATGTGTTCGGTAATCAACCGCTGAGGTTTAGCCAGACAGGTTCAATGCAACAGACGGAAATTCCAGATGACATCACCTTTTCATGGGAATATTCACTGGCAATGTATTCCAGAAGTGTCCACGGATTGACTGATTTCACCAAAATACAACCCCTTTCAGAGGGGGCCATTGCTGATCACACAATTTCTGGACATTTTCATCCACGAGTATGCCCAGCCGCGTTTGTTGATCTTGTTGATGAGTATCCACCAACAGTATGTATGACAGAACATAGTTGATTCTGAATGGGTCAATCATGTTCGTCATAATGGTTGATCAATGGACGTTACTGGTACATCAAAATCAATGTGACCGACTGCGCTAGTACTTCAAATTACAGCTTGAACTAAGTTCATGGTATTGTACTTACATGTCATTGCCATGTACTGTGAACTAATTTCATGAACAGCTTGTAATTCTAATTACACTTACAGCTTGTCGTCCTTGTCCATGCAGGCCGCCCGCCAATGGGCCGGCCTGCACATCACCCTGTACCAACGGCTGACCAGGTTGACCAACTTCCGAGAGTTTCCGTTGTCGGAGATTCGCACGGAGAAGCTCAGCAAAAGTTGAGATCTCCGGGGTGTCCATAGATTCGTGTCGCCAACAAAGACTACGCAGCGGTTGACAACTGTTGAATGTGTTAATGGTTTGCAATCATAGATGGTTAATTCTTAAGAATGGCCCATTGATTAATGATTAGGTGCCAATGGATGCAATGTTCAATGCTTCATGGTTATTTCATGATGGTTAGTGATTGCAGACTAATGGTCAACAACGGTTGATGACTACATATAATTACTGGTTGCTACTTGTCACAACTAAAGGCTAATCATGGCTGTGATGGTCAATGGTGATCAGTATGGGGTATTCTGGTATTTCTCGCACTATCCCCCGCACAGTAACAGTCCAACATTATTTGGCACATGTTTGTAATTACTTTTTGTAGGGGCCTCCGTTCAAGCCATCACTTTGAACTGTTGCTGTCGAGCGCCGACTCAAGGCATCTCGATAAGTGCGCCCAATTTCTGGGCTACAGCCCATTTCAAGCACAAAGGGAAACAATGAAACCAATGAAAAAATGGTGAGCACCCCAAATCGAAACAGGAGATCTCCTCACTGAGGAAACCACTGAATTGTTTGTCTATCTCGTAGGAAGCTCAACCAATTCCCTGGCGTGGAGCTGTTGGTTATGTCCTGCGGTAACTACTCAGTGGCCTGGACTGGTGCTGTGCCATCGAAACTGCTTGCGATCAGAGACCATGTTTTGAATGATAAAAAATGCCATGTTTTTATCATTGTTTGTCATTCAAGCTATGTTGCCTACATTTCTGTACCAAAATTTGGGCACGGTAAAGGAAATGCATTCTGGTGCGATTAGGCACTGGTTTTGGGAACCCGAACCTGACAAGAAGGGAATGCTTCGATCATAGCATCCACAGTGAAACGACTTGCTGGTGAAATCCATGGTCCAGCACACCTTAGTATTTCCTAGGAGGGGCTGCAAGTGCAGACCGATGACCAAACCCCTACATTTGTAGCGCGTTTGTTCATGGAAGAATGTCTAAGACTGCCCAAGTCTCCCGAATTTCGACAAGCTCGGTTTAGGAGGTGAACAAAGCAGCACACCTCCTAAACGGTCCTTACAGTTGACACACATCATATATGAAAAGGAGAAGATTACGCATGTCGAATCACCTGCATATCACTTCAAAAAGATCGGAGTTGTTTTACCAGAGACCAAACTCAATACCACTGGAAGCTGGGAATGGGATCAACTCGGCTAAAGATGAGCGAACCACCATAGTTGGGATCACAAGAGTTCAACTGGTTGCTGGTTTCAAACATTTTGATTTTCCCTACTGTCAACAAATGGTTTGTTAGTTGACTAATAGTTTTATCATAGGTGTGGTTCAATCACCACCAGCCAGACAACTTTAGCAAAGTAAAGGCTATTTCACGGAAACCCTGCCTTTGCCATCGGTGCCCACTGTCACTTCCAGTTGTGCCCACTTGGAAGCGCGCGAAGGGCGGATTTTCTGAAGACGCGGTACATTTGGTCCTGAGCTGACTGGGTACCCGACTGGAAAGAAAGGCTCGACGTTGAACAACAACAAATCACCTCAAAGCGAACAGAAAACTGCTGATAGAGGCTTACGGATGGTGAATATGTTGAGAGTCAAATGTTATTGGGGTGATATTGACAATGTTGAAGGCAAGGAGACCCCCTATGCTAATCTTGAAAATAGTATTAGAATGTATTAGATAGTATTAGTCTAAGTGAATGCTCAATACTTTGTCCCCCGAAACATTCACTCCCATGTTGTTTGGCTGTCCCCCAAGCAATTCCAAGTTGTAGTGGTACTCGTCATCATCGACGAAAGCATGGGGTAAAAAGCCAGTGCCAACGACTTCGGTTCGCCGCAAGCATCAGAATGGAGTTGCTCAGTGAAAGGCCTCACTGATGGGAGATCCATGTGAATAGCCCAGGGGCCCAAGTCTAGATGCTACAGTAGACTTCATTGGACGTTGTTTCCCGGTTAGAAATCACTGCGGTTTACTTCAGCTGGATCTCCCCTTGTGATGCTTGTTCTCAATTTTTCGTCACCTTGTTATTGGTGCTTATCGATGCTTATCGACCGTCAATTATTGACCATCAAGATCAATACGTATCAATACCATCTTGATTCATGTTAATGACCAGCTGGATTTTCATTGGTTGAATTGTCAGCTTGTTTCATTACAAGCTGGTCATTGAACATATCAGCACGATAAAATGACCCAGCTCGCTTTATCTCCCTCGGGATTATCTCCAGGCGAGCATGGCCAACACCAGGTGAATCATGACGGAAGAAATGGGCTACTGCGAACAGAATGGTTAATCATACAACCAATCATATCATCAATCATATCAGCACTCACATCAATCGTACCTCTTCATGCTAACGAATGAAGTGGTTAGGCAATGTAAAGGATTATTCATCATCACGAAGTCATCAGTGTTGATTTCGGCCTTGTCAACCACTCACTTTTCCCAAGATGAACCACTACTGATCCATCGTTTCGTTGAGCCACGTCCCACGCAGCAGCTGGTAGAGCTGCAGACCCTAGCGAAACGAGTCCAGCAAAAAAGCGTTGCGGCTTGTTGGTGGGCCAGAAGCTGTTGGATTCGTCCATTGCCATGGTGGTACCTTCCAAGTTTAGAGTGGCTGGTGGTTTCAAAACTATTCTATTTTCGGCAGTATTAACAAATGGTTGGTTGCTTGACTGCGTAATATGTTTGATGGGGGTGGTTCAACCACCAACTAGTATAGCATTTATAGCCATTATTTATCGGGAAACCACCAGTTTTGTGGGTCACGTTTTGTCCAAGACTTAAGAGTGTACCACACAGAAATCGAAGTGGTCCACTGAAGCCCGCGCCGTTGTGGCACAAGAGTAGTTGACCTATGAACGATGCCTACTATTGGATGGTTAGCAGGTACCATCATTTATGGACAAACCCAAGTAATGACGCTTCACAATGGTTGATGATGGTGATAGATGGTGATAGATGGTTCGCCATTCTCAAATGACGGTTGTATGATGATTAAGATTGACTCATGCTGGTTGAAGATTCATGATGGTTCCTGCTGGTGACTAGTAGCTGTATCATGAGGTTGGTTAGTGATAGTTCATAATGCTGTAATGCTTCATTGATGGTTTAAATGTTACTCAGTGCTGGCTAGTTGATGTTCAATGAATGGTTGGTTGATGTTCGCCAGTGATGGTCGAAATTGTTTTGCCCACCAATGATTGATTCAGGATCTAGTTTGATTTGCATTGACGAGGGACATGAACCGCCATAGCTTTGCTGGTTCCGTTTGAGCCGCGCTGCATTGCCACGTTCATTTAGTTGCCCAGTTGCCCCAAACTCGCACCAACTGAGTAAGTTTGCTGAGTCGGGCATTAACGATGTTGGTATACCATGGTATACCCTTAAAAAGATTGGGTAGTTCTTTTTTCCCCATCTTTAGGGGGCCCCCACTTCAGGATTCCACCACTGTTTCCCCAGTGGCAGGGC
>VSDK01014552.1:166242-177384 GCA_009767595.1 Symbiodinium kawagutii | reverse complement strand
ATAATAATTAATATTTAATATTAAATAAAAAAATAATTAATAATAAATAATAAATAAATAATAATATATAATATTTTAAACCCAATAATAAAAATATAGAAATTAAAAATAAATAATTTAAAATTAATAATTAATAATTAATAATAAATAATTTATAATTAATACCTAGTAATTAATAATTAAAAATTAATATTTAATAACCAATTATTAAAAATTAGTAGTTAATAATTTATAACCAATAATTAATATTTAATAAAGTAATTAATATTAATTAATATCTAAAATTAATATTTAATAACCAATATTTAATAATTTATATTTAATAACCAGAATATAATTCTCAATAACCAATAACCAATAACAAATAATTAATAAAAAACCTAATAACCAATAACCAACCACCAAAAACCAAAAACCAACTACCAACAACTAATAAACAATAACCAATAATAAATAACCAATTAATAATTAATTACCAACAACGAAAAACCAACAACAAATATCCAATAACCAATAACCATTAACCAATAACCATTAACCAATAACCAACAACTAACAACCCATAACGAATAACTAACAACCAAGACCCAATAACTAAGAACCTACGACCAACAACCTTCAACCAAGAACAAATAACCAACGACCAATACCTAATAACCAATAATTAATAACCAAAAATTAAAAATCTATAACCAATAATAAATAATTAATAACCAATAACCCCAACAACCATTAACCAATAACTAATAACTATAACCACCAAATAACAATCAATAACCCTAAAAAATAACAACCAACAACCAAAAACCAACAAATAAAAACAAATAACCAACAACAAATATTTAATCACTAATTAAAACTAACAACCAACAACTAATAACTAAAAACTAATAACTAATACCCAAGAGCTAGTAACTATTAACCAATAATTATAAATTAATACCTAATAATTCATATCCAATAACAAATAATTAATAATTAATATTTAATGATTAATTATTAAAACATAAAACCAATTATAAATACCTAATATTTAATATCCCTACCAAATAATTAATTACTAACAATAAAAAACTAATAAATAACAACTAATTATTAAAAACCAATAACAAACAACTAATAACTTAAAACTAGTAATACCTAATTACTAACTGTTACCCGCTGTTATAAACGGCGGGTTGTCTCCAGTATACTATAAAATCAATTTTAGTATTTTCTTTTTTTTACATTCAAAGTATTCTACCTGCCAGACAAAAATTGATTAATATTTTATTCATCTTAAATAGCAAAAAATTATAACAAATAATTATGTTAAATCCAAGTATTATGCCTGCCTTATAAAACAAAGATCCTATGTATTCTTGCTCTTCTCTTCTCTTCTCTACTCTACTCTTCTTTTCTCTACTCTTCTCTTTTCTACTCTTCTCTTTTCTACTCTTCTCTTCTCTACTCTTCTCTTCTCTCTACTCTACTCTTCTCTTCTCTACTCTTCTCTTCTCTTCTCCTCTCTACTCTTCGCTTCTCTACTATACTCTTCTCTTCTCTACTCTTCTCTTCTCTCTACTCTACTCTTCTCTTCTCTACTCTTCTCTTCTCTCTACTCTACTCTTCTCTTCTCTACTCTTCTCTTCTCTTCTCCTCTCTACTTCTTCACATTACTTCTACTATTGGACCGTTTAAATCGAAGTTTCTCTTCGAAACTTCGTTTGATAATTATTTTAAAAATATCTCCTTCACATTCAAAATAACCTGAGTAAAACAAAAATTAATCAGTATTGATTATATTATATATATATATATATATATGTATTTATTTATGTTTATATAAAATAAGCTCCAAAAATAAACAAAAAACATAACATCAAAATGATGTAAGGGTACCTGAAGTGTCGTTATAAATCTTCGAGAATCAATTTTTTGGTTCCCGCTGCCCCCCCGCGTCTCCCCACTGCTGCTTGGCAGAGCGAAACACTTCCGACAACACGGCTGGTTTGTCTCCCAAGGTACCATGCTTTACCATGCTCAACAGGATCATCTTTTGCCCGCCCCCTGTGCACATGCTGGCGCGCATCTCTGCACGCTGTTCATGTCAAAAAACTATGGCAACGAGAATCCTTGGATGACAACAAACTGATCAAGCTATCAAGCGCAGGTCCGACACTGTTGATTCACAAGCACTGATGTAACATACCATCTGGCATCATCTGTGATGAGCTGGCGCATCTGAGGATGCAGCATCTTGCCTTCCCCTACCTGCATTGTGCTGCAGATTTGCATACAGATGCACACAGATTTCACAAGACATTCGTCAAATCAGGGAAGAACGACTGGTGTCTGGAGCGTCAGCATCGAAGTGTTGCATCATGATCATGTGCATCGAGGCATTCTGAACTATTCGAGTCAAGGCGCAAGACCCAAGTTTTTGATGTCCGAGACTCAGCCGGGCTCACAATCCCTGGCCCTGGTCACACAGAATCAAATCAAAACATGAAGTTGCAAAGATACACGGATGAAAGATCATGAAGGCATGCAGAAATTCCTTGTGACTCAAATGTCTATGAGATATCTTTTATATGGATATTCTCCCGCATGACGAAATCCGTGAAAGGCGTGTTCTGATCTAGCAAATCCATGCAAATCCGGTCACCCAAATCCTCAAATCGAATGCGGTTTCCACGCAGGAAGTGTTCGGTACAGCTTTGTACAAAGGAGATGGAGAATGGATGGCAATCCCTGCAGTGGGCTGCAGCTGGAGGCCCTGGAGGCGTACAAATCGTTGGGCATCTGCAACCATCCAAAGCACCGACACGGCCTGCCATCTCTATCATCTCCCTCCTGAAAGACCCATCTTTGACAGAGACGTAATTGGGATTCTCGACTCATGACCATTCTCTATGAATTCTCTATTATTCGCTATGATTTTTCTTCCTATTTCTCTACTCTTCTTCTCTCTTTCTCTTCTTATCATTCTCGCCGGTCTTCTATCTCTCTCTTTCTCTTCTATCATTATTCTGTCATGTACACAAGAAATGGAGTGTCCTCTGCATGAACTCCCCGATCAGTGCCTGCGGCCAACCGCTCTGCCGCTGCCTTGTTTGTTGGCCAACAACGACGTGCGTTGCAACGCACCTGAGAAGCGGCTGCCAGCACTGTGGAGAGCACCTCCGGACCGCCTCGGCGCAGAAGGATCCATTGGACCACTGGACCTTCGCCAAACGGGGGAAGCCACAAAGCCCGGAAGGCTGCATGGTTGAAGGCTGGCGTTCACCAACGTGAAAGCATCTTAATTAATCAATTAATCTTTAATACGGCCATCTTTCTGTGAACCTTGCCAGCCTTAGTGGGCACTAGCGGCACCAAAATAAGACGACAACACTGCAAAAGTCACTTCAACGAGCACAACCCATGCTCAATCCCCAAACCCAGCCATTCGCTACACCTAGAATTGCTTTTGTTGCTGTTCTCAACCCTGCTGTTGGCTACTTGTTGTGTCTGTCATGTTGCGTTCCAATTGTTGTTGTGCGGCTGGCTGCGATTGCTCCTGCTATCTGCTTGCTTTCCTCATGTGTCCGATTGTTGTGGTGGCTGAGTTGGCTCTTGTGGTTGTTGTTGCTGGCTGGGACATGCTGCAACTATGTGCGCATTTTTAGCTTTCCTGATGGGATGTTTATGACCTTCTTGGCTCCTTCTGCTTTGCTGTGCTTTTGTTTGATCTTCTTGGCTCCTTATGCTTTTGTTTGCTTCTTGGCTCCTTATGCTTTTTGCTCAAGATTCAAGAGGATCTGTTTGCGTGTTCTGATTGTTTTTGTCGCGATGACGTTCTGCTGCTGCCTTTAGGCATGCTGAAAATTGTCTGGGCGTCTGGGTTTGCGTGTGGCAGGGGTGACGGAGGCCAATATGGGCCAATAACATTTCTAGTTTCTCAATTTAATGAGTAGTATATATATATATCATAGATTCTATCATGGTTTCATATGGATCATATGGTTTCGATGTTTTGCTTGTCTCTTTCCAAAACGGCCGTGCTCGCTTGCAGCAGGCCCGGCCGTTGCTGACGAGTTGTTGTACTTGCCCTGCAAGTCTTGTTCTCTTTTTGCTCTCACTCCATTGCTCTACTGCTCTTGCTGCTTCGGTATCACTCCTTTCTATTGTCGGTGGACAGCTTTCAATACTTTTGCTCTGCTTGTCTTTCTCTCCGTCTTTCCTCTGGCTTCAGTTGCCCCAGTAGAAATTTTGCAAAACTGAGACTAGAAAGGTGTTCCCAAAATTTGCAAACTCGAAACACTGAGTTGGGAACACCTTTCTCAGTATCTGTACGCCGAGCTCAGGGAAGATGGCGAGCTGGAAACAGGACCATTCGCAACGAGCTGAGTTTACCCCGCCATTCTCTACGAGTCATCCCAAAAACAGCCACACCATGCCACACCCAGCAGCATCTCATGCGAGGTCATAATAGGAGACTTTGTTCCGAGATGGAGCAAGGATGCTACATGATGCTGCGGCTGCAGCTCCATGTTGCCACCAAAGGCACAAAGGTCGTCAACCAACTTGCCATGAATCGGAACCTTTCAAAAGATGCGAAGGCGGGAGAAAGAGTTGAATTGCAAATCTGAAAGCTATCTGAGACCACATTTCAAACGAAAAGCCCAATGCAAGGCCCAGGACCTTTCATCTACCGAGATTGCGATGCTACCTGCGATGCCTACCCTGACCAATGGCCGACCTTGACGGGTGACAAAGGCGAAGGAGTTGATGTGGGAGTTCTCTTGGTCTTCCCAACCTCGGCAGGCAACGAGATCTCTATGTCACCTGCATCGTATGCAAACGACTCAAAGCATCGGGTCATACGCGGTGTGGATCTATAGAATTGAGGTGGATCTATCAATGATCTATCTACTTTCTTTCTTTGAATAAATCCCGAATTTCAACGTAAGCCGTCCCATTCCTGCACATTTTTCAACGTTGCGAAGAGGCTTCTAACACAAGCAGGACTTGCCGCCTTCCCTCTTCCACGCCTTCTTTGGCGTCTCAAAGGCAGACGATGTTTCATCAAGGCCTAAAGTGGCTTATTGTCCTAGAGTGACATGATTACAACATTGGACATCCTTGGAGCACAACCTTGATAACCTTGATAACCTTGATGATGCGCGAAAACGTTGGAAAATGACCAAACAAATGACTGATGCTTCAAAGGCTCTCCCAGCTCCTTCGCCCAAACCAGGAGGTACCTCTCCACGTGTGTTGATCTGACAACTTCCAGGTGGAAAACTCTTTGAAGGAAGTGGTTCCTGAAACCAAGGGTTGCTTGTTGTAGGTGGCTGATGCATGCGTCATGATTACGTAGATAAAGATCGTCATGGTTGTAGTGGCTATCTTCATTTACGCATTGGCATCAACCAGTAGCCATCAAGATTTCTAGCTCACGTTTGACCATAGTCATCAATTAGCTGTTGATAATCATGAGCAATGAATTGAAACATGCCTATGAGGTTCCTATGTTTTGTTTGGCTAACTTCATCCAATTTCCGGTTCTGTCGTCGACCACATTGACCCCGGCAGTCGCGCGGCCTTAAGAGAAGCCAGCAATTTTTCGTTGTCCTTTGGCAGTCGCCAAACAGCCCAGGAATCGCATGAATGCAGTGGAATGACTACTTAGCTAACCATCATTATCCATCCGTATATAACTATCATCGGTCATGATTAGCCATCAGTAGCCATCATTGATCATCATTGGCCATCATAAATTGATGCTTGATGATGATCGGCAACGATCATCATCATCATCATCATCATCATCATCATCATCATCATCATCATCATCGTCATCGTCATCGTCATCGTCATCGTCATCGTCATCATCATCACACAACTTTTTCTGCTCCTGATTTCTCAGCTCTTTGGAGCCATGGGCATGACGGCAACGTTCGCCTGGCACAAAAGAAAACATATGCAAGTGCATGCATCTGACGCATCATGTCCTTTGATGGTCAGTGCGCTTCATCTTGTGCTGTCTTCCAGTTTTTGTAGAACTGCCAGAAGGTTGCCAATCGCAGGCTGCAACATGACAACGCAAAAATGTTCTATCTGTTCTGTGCATTCTAGTCTACTTATGTCTACGTAACATTCCTTCGCAATCAACATGCGAATCTCGACATCAATCACTGCCAAAATATGCGTAGGCAGAACTATCCTACCCCTCGTTCAGATCCAACACCTTATATAATGCAAATGCAGGCGTTTCAGCTCCTACCTCAAGTCGGTCATGTTGGGTCTAATGTGGCACTCAGAAAAACCTCGCACGAACCTCGCAATGGGTTCTGAACAGTAACCACATCCATCGCAGCGCCTTTCTTGCAGTAGCCCCGCGCAAAGAAGTTGCAAAGCCTTAGAAAAACATGTTGCATCACATGTTGGCCGTGTCGGCGCGCTGACATGCACAAGCATTCATCCATGGCACTGCGTTTTGTAGACATTGGGGCTGACCCGCAGCTCCTCTTCGCCATGGGCGAACTTGCAATTTTCCACACATTTGCCACCTGACAACACGAATCGCTGGCACGACAAATCTGTTTCAGTTTGAATGGTGACCAGTAATACCATGTAATACCTGTCCTGTAGCAATTGCTGGTAACAATCAGATCTTGTGCACGCAAGAACCGAAAGGAAGTTCCTGTGAAGAAATATGAAATTACAATAAATTACAGGTATCAAAATTCCTTCATTCTTCATTTCCTTTGATCAATAAACTCCTCTGAAGAATGAAGGATATGAAGGTCATTGAAGGTCTATCCTTCACCAAGATTTCCCCGTGATCTGAGGTCCGGGGCGGGTGAAGGCTCTGCCTTGAAGCGCGTGCCACCAAGGTGCTGCAACCATCAACGCTTACTCCGAACCGCTCCCAACCGATACCAGCGGATACGGATGGAGCGGATACATGGAGACGATATGACACCATGATCACCATGATACTCCTGGATACCCTTGGCTCCTTAGGTGCCTTTCAACCACCAAAGTGACCGATCTGAAGTGCAGGACAGCACTTATGCACACCTGAGCGGATGTGAACTGCAAGGTTGCACAACTGAGATTGCGGCAAATAGCTGTCTTCCTTGACCGAGTGCCAAAAGGAAGGGCAAAAAAAGTCGGAAAGAAAAACCCACACAATTCGCGGAAGTCATGGCACTATATAGCACCATGATGATATACTTAACTTAAGCTGCTACAGCACGTTAATGCGAGTTGAAACTAAGTGACCGAGGTAAACCAGTTTTTGGAGCACCATTGAAAATGAAGCGTTGGATTACATACTGTATCCCACACAAAGGTCTACATCGCTCAACAAATGGAAGAAGGAACCCCTTCGTCCTGCAGAAGCCCAACATTTCATGGATGATTCCATTCTAACATGCATCTGCACGTGCTTCTGCATCTACATGTGCATCTCGAAGATCTTGAAGTGAAATCTAATGTGACGGGTAATTCACCTGAGAAGTTACTGACCTGAGATAAATTATATAAATGTAGTGGAGGTGAGATGTAGTCAAAGTACTGAAACGAGATTTCATGAAGCATAGCATGAAATTGAAGTGGGATGCTGTTGAATGCAAATGCACTTGAAGTGAGTGAGCGGAGTGAGATGTAGGCAAACTGAAATGCAAATGAGTAACCAAAAGGAAACGCAGTGGAAGTGTTGTGTAATTGAAGTAAGCTGCATTCCAAATGCAGCCGAAAGGCCATGCAACACAATTCTTTCATATGCAAACAGATAAAGACATGAAAGTTTTTGATAGGTGAACATTTGTGTGCGGCATTGTCATGCTGATTATGCTGTCATTGCCTCCCCAACATTCATGATTAGCAGCATAATAATAAGTGCCCGAATAAAATCAAAAACACAGACAACAATATATACATAGATGATAGATTTTTAAATAATGTCTACAAAAATAAATTGCATGTGATCCATCCAATGATCCATCCCATGATCCATCCAATGATCCATCCAATGATCCATCGAATGATCCCTCAGATGCTTTCCATTCTCCGCATCTTTCCCTCTGATCCGGTCCTGAGATCCGGCGGCGCTCGGAGCTCATCGAGCACGTGCGCGAAGCGACAGTCCGAGGCAGTGCAGCGGCCCCTGCAACGGGTCTCCCCGCTCCCCACGGCCCTCCCTTGGGAGGTGCCCCTGGGAGGGTGGGAGCCCCTCCCTTGGGAGCCCCCACTTGGACCATTGGATGCACATCTTGGTCTTCACCAGCTGGGCAGCCTCAGCAACAGCAGCATCAACAGCTGCAACCAGTGCTCCACCCAAGCGCTGGACCACCACTGGCCGACTGAAGTCCATGTCGGAGATCTTCACGCGTCAAGCTACGTCTACGGAGTTCACACGGCCCAAACTTGGCAGAGGTCATTCTAACATAATTAGTCATGTGCGTGTGAACAGTTGATTGGTGTATACATGTTGGGATACCATGTGCATCAATATGCATCGATGTTCATGCTTCGCTTGACAAATGCTCTGGCTGCGACGTTTCCGAATGCGCAACACATGGCCAAGTGCCTCCAGCATGTGGCCGGGGATTGATAAGAAAGGAATTTGAACGGAACTTGTCCTTTCTGAAGCTGTCGTTCAACAACAAACATCTCAACATCCGGTCGCTCATGTGTGCAAAACAACCTGGTCTGCTTCTGGTGGGGTCAATCTTGGTCAACTGTCAGCTTTGTGCCATCTTTTGAAAGACTCTGGCAGCAGTGTGGCTAGATGAAACATAGACCTCTTCGATGATGTCACCCAGAATGGCAATCAGCCATTGACAACAAGCCAGAATGGTGAGACACCTTGACTTAGAGACCCCATCAAGAAAATCCTGAAAGATGCCGTCATGAGACATTCCAACAAACACTCTGGTGACCCGAGTGTAAGGGGACAGTCTGAGACAAGCAGTGTAACATGGTCTTTAAGTTCTCTTGTTCAACACTCTTGTGAGTCTTGTGAGCGAACCCTTGAGGGACAGTATTGTGAGACACTCTTGACGCCGACCTTCTGAGAAACCTTGCATCTATTTGACATGCTAAGCTGCTACAATTCTTTTGAATTTGGGCTAAGACCTTCCAAGATCATCCGCATGGCATCCAGAGGACAAGAAACCCACAAAGCACGGACATTTGGTGAAACAATTCCTGGTTAGGTATGGTTAAGGGCCATCAATGGCCACCAGCTCATCATACATTTGCCTTGCGCAACCTGATCGTGACGGAGTCGTGGTTCTCCGGTGTGCTTTTGTCGCAGGGATATTTCGATGCCCCTTACCCCTGGCAGGGCTCTTGTTGGATTGCAACGTTCGGTGCTGTCCGGCTGCTTGCATCATCTTGCACCCTTGCTTACAAGGTGTGTGCTGTCAAAAATCGCAATGGGAGAGGAGTGATGATAAAACAGTTGACCAATCTCAAATAATATTAAGAGATATAAAGAGCCAAAAAGTGTAGAAAAATGTGGCCAAAGAATGCCAAGTAGAGGTAAGTGTGCGCCGATACGTACGATTGTGACACAGGGGAACAACATGGAACAAGTGCCTGAAGGGGCAAACCTGATCTTCCACAACAAATCTGAGCTGAGCAGGCTTGAACAGTACTACATGCATATAAGTGCATCTGCAGCGCTTTTTTCGTTGCTGAACAGGTGAAGAAGCTCTGCCTCAAGGCGAGCGAGCCGGACCCCTTTGGTATCCGTTCAAGCCTCAACATCTTGAGATGGAGATGTTTTCTGAGCTCGGAGTGAGTCAAGGTCAAGGCCTGCTGTAGAGAAGGCACGACTTTTGTACGGTTGCAGTTGTTGCATGTTGTTGCAGCCCTCGAGGGCGCGTTTCGGAGGAAGCTGCACTTGGCGTCACACTTCACGGATAAAGTGTAGGCGGTGCAGCGACGTGCGATGAAGTGCCTCGAAGTGATGAAGACTCCGCAGTGTCGTTGGCATCGTGGAGAGCCCTTGCTCTGTTCCTGGCATCTGCTCCTGGGGACTAAGCTCACTGAGCACAGGCCAACGTCTGTGAGAACATCGTCAGGCAACACCAGCTTTAGACTCGCTGAGTTGAAGAAAACTTCCTGACGCCCACGGGTTTCATGCCTTCAAACTGCATGGCTTCAAGGCCGCTCCGTGCAAATATTGCTGTGCACAGGAGCTGTGTTGCACATCGCTACAAAGCGAGGGCCGGCACAGCACTTCGCTACAGCACAGCACTGAGCTGTAGAGCTCTGCTTTGGAGTCAACGCAGGGCCGGCAGTGTCAACTGGTGACACACAACGCCACTCCAAGTGTGTCTGTCACCCTGGCTGCCTTGGCCGAGTAGGTCGTCAAGCTGAAGCAGAGCTGCATCGTCTTCGGTCACTTCGGAGGTGCGCCAAGTAATCGAAGGGGTTTGGAACGCTTGGAAGACATGGCAAAGCGCAAATCCAAGCTGCTTACGCTCAACACATGAAGGTGCTGCCGAGACTTCAAATGCTGGCAGAACCAAGGTGTTCAGAGGTTTTGTCTTTACGAACTGGTGAAGCAATACTTTGAAGTTGCAGGTTGCAGGTCGACGTTTCTCACCTTTGCACGTTGACCGCACAGCATTGCAAGCATCGATGGGATTCGTTTGGTGCAGAGCGCGACTCTTAAACCTCGCAAACAGATCGCAACCTCACCGCAAGATTTAAAGAAGTTAGGGCCCATCGAAAAAGCGTACCGTACACACATATACTATCTATATATAGAAGTACATATTTTACATACATGCAAATACATATGCTGATATGTACAATATATATATATATATATATGTGTGTGTGTGTGTGTGCCTGTTTTCGGCAGTTTCGATCAATTGCGTTTATACATATGTGATCGTACGTGGGTATGTGTGTGCACGAGGCTCTTAGACATGAGATCACAAGTTCAAACGCGAAGCCCACACATGCATCCCCATCAAATAGATAATCCGGCGCCCCGTGCCCAATCTGGCATGAGTCTGCTCGAGCAATCAGCTCCAATTCTTCACGGAACAAACCTAGCCGGAGAAATGCACAGAACATTACATAACAAAATGTTGCCACTGCTGACTTGGCACTTTCCTTCGCAAAGTCCTTGATCTACTAGAGAACCGC
>VSDK01014552.1:151632-166230 GCA_009767595.1 Symbiodinium kawagutii | reverse complement strand
CATAGGAATAAACAGCCGGAAGCGAATGAATGACGGCCAAGGGAACTTGCTGTTCTGGTCACTCAAAAGGAGGCGCGGAGTCAGAGGCCATGCCGGTGAACATTTACGCAACCAGAATGGCAACCTCATTTCACGGCTGCGTCACCAGGCAAAGCTGGAAACTCATGGACATACAGAAAACATCGGGTCAATCCGAGAAATGGCTAGTAAGGGTTAATGGGAAAATCTGCAGAAAAACCCAATATTTTTTGGGAATAACCAATAACCAGAGTTTCCCGCAGATACTCCCATGAACCAATTCCATCCAATTAAATGAGGTAAGCAGTCAGTGGATGTCATTCGCGTGTGCGTGTGCGTCTTTAAAACAGAAACTCCTCATCTTGCAGCCGAGCTTCTCATGCGTCCTTCCTTTGACTTTCTGAAAGTTTCCAAGTCACACATGGAGCGTTCCTGGTGATGCGCCGTGCAGATCCATGCAGCTGAAAGCCAATGCAAGTGTGGAAGCTCTGTCATCCTTGTGGATCATCAAAATCTTCGGAATTCGAGCAATCAAATAAACACTCTTAGACCATCTTACACATAATGAACCATCAACAAGGATTGTTCCGCTCTCGTCAAATCTAAGCATGACAGGGTGGGGCTTGTACCCAACCACCGACGAAACGAGGCAAACAAGGAGAAAAACAAACAGGAAAAGGCAAGCAATACAACTCGACAAGAAGGGAAACATAGGGAAACACAACTTGAGAGCCATAAATCATACACGCCATCCAAAACCAAGAGATATGAAGAGATAGAAAAACAGGACGAAGAAGAAGGGGAACAAGAAAGACCACAACTGGAGATATCCAAAACGGAGATGCCAAGGAGGGAGACAAGCAAACCATAGCAAACCTACACACGAGTACCCAACACACATATTCAAGTAAAATAATTAAGTAACTACATAGCTTCATATGCAGCTTCCCAAAGAATGGCTCACACTTGGGCTCCAGAATTGCACCCGCCCTGGCTGTCCAAAACAAGCCGCTTTTGTGCGACCGAGCATCCGAACAGTTTGCGCTCGCGCTGACAGAGTCGCGCCTCTGTTTTTGCAAAATCAAGAAATGACAATTGACAAGTAAAAGAAAAGCAAATGACAAAGTCAAATAACATCAAATAACTCAATTGCGAATCAACAATTAATCAAAATGTCAAAGATCGAAAACGTTGATTTATTTGACTTTGAGACTCCACTGCCCATATCTACCCATCAGCCCATCGCCATGATACTGCAGCCAAAGCCACGGGAACAGCTCCAGTTCTTCACACGCTTAGCTCGCAGTCTTGGGAACGACAGCTTGGCATCGAAAAGCTTCCTGGCTTGCCTTCGGACTTGTTCAGGGGTCACTTCTTCTTGGTCGTTTGCTCGCACGATCTGGCTGAAACAGTCAACATGGACCTTGGCTGACCTATTGACCTGTTCTAAGCCAAATGGCATGGGACCCCACCAGATTTGATTGGAAAACTCGCTTGCGTATCACTCGGGATCGAGTAAACTCTTTGGCTTCACGAAATGGAGGCCAGATCATGCCACGGACATCAGCTGGACCGGCACACGGTTTCGTTTTGGAGAAGGCAGACATCACCGCAACGTCCAGGTCCAAAGACTCTTGCAGGAGACTGACATGTATAGCATGTGAGGTATCGGAGAAGGAAGCCTTTGCTGCACTTCTCTTCCAGACTATGGTGTTGACACTATTGGAAGTTGCACACCCAAATCCTGACGCAGACCAAATCATGCACAGGGTGCGACGTTTTTTTCGGTGCTTCGCACTCGTTCAGTGGACACTCTCATGACAACAAATTGCCATGCACTATTGAGAATTTAGAATGCTGTGCGGCATAGAGTACTGACGGCAGACTTACATCTGCTGACCTTTGGGACTCCCGACTCGCAGGCTCTTGCAGTTACGATTCGGATCAATTCGGCAGCTCCCCATGTTTTAAAGGGTGCCGGGGAAAGGTCCATGATGGCTATGTCAAGGTCAGGCGTGGCTATTTTTGGTTAGATTCACCTTGAAGCAAAGGCCACTTTGCCCTGCTTTTGCGAATGTGTAGGGCATGACAAGGACTGGGAAGAGCACACGGCCTTACGTCCGGGATTTTGGATCCGCATTTCACGATGCAGCTAGGATCATGACTTCTCAAATGCAAGAGGCCATCAAGACTTGGGATTGCAATGATTGGCACGCATGTCCAACCAGAAAAGGCTTGCGCTTAAACCTCAAAGACTTGAAGTCACAATGCACTCCCTTTTCAAGTCACCGCTTTTTTGATCGAACAAATCATCATGCCACCATCTTCACGACGCCGAACTTGCATCAACAACCAACAGCCAGTTCCATGCTCAACCATTGCAATCGGAGGAGTCTTGGCCTGTGGGACTCTCAACCTTCTGCAGGCCAGTGATGTCGCATGTTTCCTGCCAGTCTTTCTTGGAAAATGTTGCATCAAAGATGTCTTCCTAGTTTTGATGCCTCGAAGGAAAACGACCTGGACAACTTGCTCGAAAGCATGACGTGCCGAGGGGTGACTTCAATCAGCGGGGCGGCAGTGCAAGTCGGATGGCTCAAGGCCAAATCATGCAGCCCGTTGGAGACCTCACAATGAGTAAAACATCTGGCCGCAAGGCCTGGCAAACAATAGCCGCTGGTGGTCCACATAGTCACCCGGGTGCGGATGAGAAGGGTGCCCGAGGCACCAGAAACCAGGTGCGGCAGCACAACTTTTAAGTTAGGAACATTGAGAGCTGATGTGTGGCTGAGTGCTACAAATTTCAGCTGGCGATACTTGGGACATTCATGAGAGGCATGAGTCAGACCTGTCAACTGACCTGTCACCTGTTGACTCAGTTGATGAATGCAGGTGACACCGCCATCGCTTCGGAGGGACAGCTCTGCGCTCCTCGGGTGGAGCAATGCCAAGTCAACAAGGCACGAGGCGTCGTCTACTGTGGCGAGGTCCTATGGAGGTCTGTGAACGGTCGCCCCCTGCAGCTGTGCCGAGCTGGGGTCACAGGACCAGATCTGACGTGAGATGTAGAGATCTGCAGCGCAGCTCTTGCTTCGCGCTGAGTCACATTGAGTTCTTTGTGTTGCGACACTTTTCTGCACAGCGTGGAAAGCCTCCACAATGTCAGTGACTTGTGAGCAGCGTAGCTTTCAGGCTGTTTTGTGACGAAAAAAGACTGCCAAATCGCGTCAAACCTCTGAGGGTTCGACTGTGCGAGGAAAGCTCCTTTTCTTGTGGTGTCAGAGAAGGCTGTAGAGGAAACTTCCTCTCTGTATGTAGAGAACTACCTCTCCGCAAAAAGAGGAAGTCATGCAGGCAGAGATTCTCTTTTCGATGCTGCAAACTTTGAAGGCCTTGAACATAATTGAAGAAATGGAGGGATTTCACGGATTTCACGGAACAAAAGCCATGGATCCCATGGGTTGCATTGGATGAATCCCCCTGTATCAAACAAGTCGCACTGCCTCTGCGCGGCATCTTCTTTCGAAACCTGCACCTCAGGCTACGTCGGGTGCCTCGGCAAATGTGAGGCCCACTGAGCACCGGTTTCACGTCAAAGGCGGTCTGCCATGGTCTTCCAGGTCTAAATGCTCAAAGTTTCCATGTGACAAACTCAAGTCATGGAATTGATGATTTTTTTGGAGCGTGACACATTTGACAACTTCAACTCTTCTTTAGCAGCTGGCAGCACAGCTGGCAGCATCGAACTACAAATCTTCAACTCTTCCTGACTCTTCCTCTGAACTGTTCGAACTACCGCAGTGACAGAGTCCCAGCTGCACTCTCGCTGGTCACAACTTCAGCAGTGGGCTGAGAGTCTTTGCAAAGTCAACTTTAGCGTCACAGCGACACTTCGTGGCCAACGGAAGTGGAGACATCTGCGTCACATCTGTTTTAACTTCGTTGTTACAGAGTGTACTGAAAACTTCTCAGACACCTCAACTATCCTTAACTCCGCACGAGTCCACTGTGTTCGACTTCTGCCCTCGACAGATCATTTGCAAAGGAAACTGGTGAGCCACAGCTCCTGTAAGGTGAAGCATCAGCAGCGCGATGGCACTTTGAGCGAATTGCAATCTCCGACTTTTCTGACTTTCGTGCTCTTCTCACCCTGCGAATGCACAAAACAAGAAACACTTTTGCAACTGGAAACTGCCAGCTGCGGCAGGGAGAGGCCTGTCAAGAGTGGAGTGCATGACTCCAAAGAAAGGACCACAATTCCATGCAATCGAGGCTTCATGCACTGTGGAGACGAAATTGTAAGTGACAAAGAGCACTTCTCTTGCCTTGAAATATTACAATGCGTTTTGTCGCACTGCAGTGTCAGCATGAACGTCTCAAGAGTCCTCCAAGCATCTTCCTCATCTGTCTGCTTCCCTTTATGCTGCTACATGGCGTTCTGGAACTTGTCACGGTGGAAGGACCATATCTGATGACAATGCCGAAAAGAGGCTTCCTGTTGAACATGGCTGGACACCAGCAGGATATAGTTTCAAGAATGGCAATATCTGCAATGCCGCCCATGCGAGCAAGTAAATCTACACAATTTGACGGGGAAGGCCGAACTACTGGATGAAATCGTAGCAATACAGGCAATACAGTTGCACAGGAAGTCGTGGGCTGGAAAGCAGTTCTTGAGAACCCTTTCATACACTGAGATTCTTTACTGTTGCCGTCCCTTCAGGAGCAAAAAACATGTGGGAGAGAAGAAGCTTCAAGTGCGTCTGCATCTGCAAGACCCTTCTCCCATGTGACTCTTCCTATGGTTCTCAGAACCTTTCGACCTGTTGACTCTCAGCTCAGCATTTTCTGCGGACCGACCCTATTCCAGTTTGGCAAAGCCAAGTTTCACTTCGAGTGTTGCAAGAAGTGCAAAGCACTTCTCCTGGTCTTGGTGCCAACAGTTGCAGAGGCTGCACAAGCTGCGCAGGCTGCAAACATCTCGCTAACTGCCCCTGTGCTGCCCATCAACGGAATTGCTGTCTTATCATTGATGCTTATCGTTGGAGAACGTTTGGAGTCTGGACAGGCAGAATGCCACATAGCGCGCCAGTAGGCTAAGGCCTGTTTGCCTTGGCGGAGAGAAGGATGCAAACCGCGAGATGACCTGCATTTGTGCAAAAGTTTGTTCAGCACAGGATTTTGGACTTGTTTGATGAAAGGCAGAGAATCAAACTCGCACATCTTCATGGCGAATATTTCCATTTCGAGATGTCAGCGAGCAATCCAAAATCTGCACAAACAGTCAACAAATCGACAGGTGGAATGGCAGTGCGTGGGGACTTTGGAATTCCAGAAGTCAAAAAGCCAGAAGAAATGAGACTTGGAAGTTCCCTGCAGGACTGGAATTCGAACCTTTGCCAGTGAACAGCTCCGACCACAAATGCTGGGACTGTAAACTCAAGCATCTCAGCTTGACACAGCTGAAATTGAATCATGGCTTCACTTGGAACGAATAATTGGCCAAGCAGTGCTGTGATTTGGGACGGTGCGCAATGGATAGAGCTTCAGCAGGGAACCCCTGTGCCAGTCGTTACTTGCTCGAACTCGAGATGCTAACGTCCTAACTGGACTTACTGTCTGCAATGGCCACGTCGTGCAAAGCTAGATCAAGAAGTTGCAAATTGATCGTGTTCATGTCGGACTTAGGACCAGCTGAGCCACTTTCAAAATGCCTGGGAGTATCGTTCCGCCGGGTTCTTTCACTTGCTGCTTCTGAGCTGTGCAAGACTCACACCTATTCCACTCAATCCCTGCATCTGTGGTTCAGGTTTACTCTTCCTTATGATGAAAAGAGCAAATTACATGCGGGACCGAACGATCACATGGCCTGTCACAAAGCGTGTCTGGATATGAGCGACACTCTACTTCCAAGACCTTGATAGCTCAGAATCAATAAAATGCGAAGGACATTGACCATCTAACACGTTGAGAGCATATTCATCCTGGGGAAACTCGGTCAAGCAAAGCGAGATGTCAACAAACCCGCCAAAGTTTTCCTACCCACACCGCATGAAGGTTTGCCACTGCAACATCCGTTGTCTGACCATCGTTTGTCCAAACATGTAATGTAAACAGGAATGAGAGCCACCTTTTTGTGCCAAGGCCTTGTAAACAAGAGCTTGCTCTTTCTCATGCGTCACAGCACCGTTCTTCCATGTGGTGTTCCAAATTGAACGGAGCATGTGCACTGAAACAAACAGGTGAGTCGTTGGCTTGGAGACTTCGCAGTGTTAGCTGTGGAATCTCCTGAACTTCTGCTGCAACGATTTGGGTCAACATCAACGTCTCCTGCCACTAGCACCTTTTGCAATGGATTTCTGGTAGCCCTTCAGGCTAGAAGCGGCTAGAAGTATGAGGTGCTGACTTCGCATAGTAGAAACACACTTGCTTCAATTGGGGTCAACATGGACACATTGCGCTGATTGCTGCTGCCCCTCCTCGAGAGGAAACATTGCCCAAGCAGGTCTGATCACAAGTCAGGGTCTCATCGAAATCGAACGTCATAGAATGCTGACTAGCATGGGTCTTCCACACGAAGCGACAAATAACGGATCCTCTTATGCTTTGCCCTTGAGGGAGACCGCAGAGTTGATGGATCTCAGCCGTCTTTCACACCAGTGACCGAGGTAAGAGAAGTTGGCATAAAAATGGCCACCAAGCGCGTAAGCCGATTCTTTGTGCACAATCCTTCTGGCGCGCCGATAATCTGCAGATCCTGTAAATCAAATCGCACTTGCGGACAGCTACTTTTCCGGCCAGAGTCAGGCCGCAATCCAATGCAAGACAGTCGAACTGACAGAAACCTACTTGACATGAATAGCAAGGGATCACTTGAAATTTGTGCTTGAGAACAAAACAGAACTCACGAAGGTGATGCAAACCTGCACAACTGGCTTTGTGTCACCATCCTCGGCCTTCAGGGGCCTAGCTCTCGCACGCAAAATCCCCAGGGGTCAAGGAGCAAACATTGAGTTCTGCATCACAGGCACAAAGCACATCCTGCATCCCTTGATGGGATGCGAGGGTAGAGCCAAAGCATTCAGAACAATGGAACATCTGAGTGTCACCTAGAGGCCTGGCACAAATCTCGGCCTTAGACAAGCTGGGCATCAACCTATAACTTTGCGAAACACAGACACTGGTGAAGCGAATCTGGTGCACTGGCGAGGCCTTGCTCTGGACATCTCTGGGCCTTTCAAAAAAACACCTTTAGGGCATGTTTTGGGAGCAAGACTGCAGCTGTGTTCTGTCCTCATTTGACAACGTATGTCACTTCCTTCGTGGCTGGCACCATCCTCATCATATCAGCTTTCTGAAGCAAGGCTCTGTCTTGCATGTGTTCAATGCAATTTAAAGCACCGAAGCAAACTTGAACGTCCTTGAACTGTGACCGAGTTAAGCTGCGAAAGCAGTGCTGGCAAAGTGAGGTCAGCAGTTTTGAAGCCGAGGCAATGCTCATCATGCTCCGTGATGGCTGTAGCGTTGGCTAACGGTTGTTAACCCAGTCTGGAGAAACGAGCTTGAACTGTCAAAAGAACTCTGATTCCATCCAAACACTGGCGATTTTTTCCGGGTTTGCTATCTTGAGGGGAAAGCTGGGCGAAAATTCTGCAGTCTGTTTGGAAGTTCTTTGGAGAGGAAAATACGTACATCACAAAGGCATCGAAGCGGTTAAGCAATGGAGTGAAAGAGATAATTCACCGATTGGACATTGCAACAGCTGTGCCCACAGTGATGCCTACAGTTGTGCCTGCAGTTGTGTCTGCAGTTGTGCCTATGTTGTGCATCTGAAGTTCTACTCATCAGGCTGTGTGGGCCCAAAGCAAAGCTAAGCTTGGTGATCTGCCAAGATCACGGCAGGCTGCGCCCTGTGCGCTCACAATGCGATGTTTCTGTGCCAGCATGGAGTCGTGTCTGTGCCAGCCGTTTTTCCCGCAGCTTTGAGAAAGAATAGGCGAGTCTAGTTTGTCACTTGGATTCCTTGTCAGAGACGTGGGCGATCGACATGTGATACCCAGTCATTCGACACAGGAGGGTCGAGTGGGGCTTGTCTTCGATCAAGATCAGTTTGTCACAGTTTGTCCGTGTTCTGGATTGCTTGTCAGAAGTGAAATCTCTGGAAACACTGCAGGGTAACCTCTGGTGAAATCGTTCGCCTTGCTTCGCAGAATCCAAGACATGAACTGCATCGGTGTCAGACTTCAACTTCGATGTCCGGCAGTCATCCGGGCTCCTGCCCTCACTCAATGCACAGCGCCTGTGGCACACGCTGCGCCAACACCTTCGTGCTGCGGCTCCTCCGTGGTTGCTGGGCCTGGTGGAGCAGCGGCAGTGGGACCATGATGAGCCCCGAATAGAAGCACGGATGGCAATCCTTGGATCCCTTGGTGAAGCCACACAAAGACTTGCTCAATGTGCTTAGCTCGGATCTTCGGAGATGCGACATTTTCGGAGCGATCAAGTCACTTCACAGGTCGAGCCGGTCGAGCTCCTCTTTGGACTTAATCGCTCGTGCCTCAAACTACCAATTCATCTGATCGTGTAAATGAGTAGCCCAAACCAAAGGACTTCAGAAATGTAAAGAACAAGGCCAGGATCAGTTGGGCACAATGGACCTCTCCATGTGCACACGTTTTTATCCTCTCGTCACTTAGGACAACACAGGTTTCAATTGAGCACTGGCTGCACGTCGGACACTTAACCTGAGATGATCTCATCGACGTTGCCAACTGCTTTAATAGAAGGCTTTCCCGAGCTGCACTGCCACACCTTGCCGTTCTGAACCGCGTTCTTTCCACAAATGGGACGATGGATTGACAAAAAATCAACGGACTCTTTTCTCAAAGCTGCAGAGTGCGGAAAAAATCTTCCTTTCTGCGGAAATATGAGTGAAATACCTAATGAAATGTCTGAAATCTGCAGTGTGGTCACCCTTTAAAGCGAACATCTGCCACACTGCGCCAACGCACAGTCGTCGAGGCCGTCGGAGGGAGTGCTCACAGCATCCTTGGCGGCCTCACAATCATGAGGACATGACAAGGGGTTGGCGATCCAGCTATCAAGATGAGTGGCTGGTAGTGGCTATACATCAATGGTTGAAATTGCATAAAAGTTATCTGGTTAAATTTGGTCAGCGGCTAATAGTGCTCGATGATGCTTGACAATCGCGGGTAATTAATGGTTGACAAGAGTTGATTCATACGAGTACGCGATGATAATAGTGATGATTCATGTTGATTTTTCAACCAAGTAATGATGAACAATTAGTGGTAGACTAATCGGGAAATAGCAAACACCCCCCATATCTAGTGGCAAATCATCCGCTATTTATCGTTGAATTGAACTGCTGGTGTATTCTTATTCTATGTGTTTAAATCTTAAATGTATGTTGTATCTTCCGTTGTCCATACGGCTGTTTCACATAGAAATAGAAAAACCCTCAAAAGATGTCTCATAACTTTATGATACTTTATGGGTATTTTTCCTCCTGTTGGGTAATTTGTGCTTGGATAGGGTGGCCGGCAGACTGATCTCGAGTCACCTCGCCTCCTCTATTGCCATGGGGCAAATAGAAGAAAACTATCAGTCTCTCAGGAGACTGCTACGGGAGAAAATTGAAAATTCTACGTCATACCGTCATCTAAAATAAATATATACTTTGAATACACTTCTGGACAATGGAATCTCCCAAAGCTTCGCCCACAACGGAGCATCTGTTTCGACGACGGGTCATGTTTCCCTAGGATAAAGAAATTACATTTTTTGCACAGCCACAAATGTCAAAAGCATGTTCTCAAATGGTTTGTTCTTCCAAATGCCATCTGAAAGCCTAGTGGCGGTGCGGATTGTCAAGAGATACCAACAATTGGTTTCAATACGGAACGACTTAACCCTAAACTCAACAAACCGCTCGCAGATCAATGCTGTATGACACGAGCTGGCCTCATCGATTCCGCATCAACAGGTACCAACATACCCGCCAACATCAGCCAGTCAGAGCAATAAATGCAACCAACATTTTTGCAAACAAAGGTATGGCTCCCGAAAAAGCTTGAGCCACTTCTCCAGGCAGCTTCCCCCGTCGCCTGACGCACAATTCTTTTCGTTGCCTCAGGTGCAGGCAAAAGCTGGCTGAGTGTGACGCTCACTGTGGCAAGCCGTTCAGTCTGGCTGAGTTTATTTCCCAAAATCAGGCGTCCTTGCCGTTGAGGACTCCAAAATTCCCGAAAATTTGGGATCGCAGAAAACGTTTTTTCCTGCATAGGGTTCCAAAACTCCCAAAGTACCCGCAATCCAAACCGGAAACTTGTCACTTCATGTTTTCTTGATGACATACTTAAGTATGAGTTGGTAATGCATCAAAGTTAACACAACACTCTGGCAGGGTGAGTTGAAAAAGCTCTACTTGTCGGCTCTTAATCAGCTGTGGCTCCCACATTTTGAGACTGCAATGGTCCATCGTTCTCTTTGGGCTTTGCCTAGCATTTTCAACTTTGTGTTGTAATATTTCTGCTTGTCAAATAAAATCTGGTTTCCAGACGGTCGCTTTCAAGTCTTTTTTTGCATAATTACAACTGACAGTTGGACCATGTTGGACCACTTGATTGCGAAGACCTTGGCATCCTCAAAAGAATGGGGGTTCCACAGCCACCGGCATAATGTTTCGGACACCAAAAGCACCTTCATTGGGACCTTTTGTGAACATCTGAAAAATCAACTCGCTATAAGGTCATCAGCAGCAGCATCACTAGCATCACTAGCATCATCATCATCATCATCATCATCATCATCATCATCATCATCATCCTCATCACCGCCACCATCAATTAGAGTATTATCATCATCATCCTCATTACCCTCATCATCCTGATCAACAACAACACCAACAACACCAACATCAACACCACCTTCTGCGCAACCAATGCAATAACCACATTTTGGACTCCTTTGACACACTGTGTTTGTCCTGCGTTTCCTTCAATGCCAGGATCTGTGTCCCCAACCAACTTTTCCAACGAACCAGAAACCAGTATTTGTTCCAAATCAAGCCTTGGTCAAGACTGCCAAAGCAGCTTTTCCAGTTATCTGGTTGATGTTGGTCTGAGTTCGGTGTGCCAATCCAATAACCAGACAAAAAGCATCATGAGAAGTGGAGGCTGACGGCCGCCCATGATGACACAGCCAATCATGCAACCCAGGCACGGCAATGCACCGACCGAGATATTGCAATCTGCAGACACCACAAGCGTCTGGAGGACTGCTGGGTTTGCGGCGGTCGTATACACTGCCTTTCATGGGAGAAGTCTGAAACGCATCAACCACCTCCAGACCTCCGCGTGTCCTGAAGAGGCAGTTCCAGTTGAATGGTTCCATCACGGATCGATCACGGACCCAAATCCTCTAATTCATAGGTTCGAAGGGATCCATGTTACTGTAGCCTGGGCCTAAGGCAACCGCAAACTCAGGTGCTTTTGGATGATGGATGCTGCGAGGTTGTCAGCTGCACAAGTGCCAGATCCAGGCAAATCCTGACAAAAGAGCGGTATCTTATCCTGTCGTCCGAAAGGAGTACCGCTGCGATACATGGCGCGCCCGGTGAAAGGCGATGTCATCATGTTGAAAACCAGAAATCTCAATGTGAGTATGGAGCCAAAACCAATCCTTGTGCCACGCTGCGTTTCCAACCCAATGAGTGCAATTCCTATCCAATGGCAGGTCCTGATCGTCGATACCTAATACGTGTGCTCCAAATTGCTGCGGTGCCATGCAACTGAAGCCACTGAATCAGCTGAAACAAAAGCCCGGAAAAGACTTGTTAAACCAAAAAAGTAGCACCTGGCAGCACCTGTTCTGTTTCCTACATTGAAATTGAGGAGTAAACACCTGGCGGAATTTGCTTGGAAAGACCGTTTGGACAAACAACAAACACTTGACAGCACATGAGCGAGACGCTTCCATGGAGGAACAAAGCCTGACGGAACGTAGTTTGAAAATGCATTAGGCAAAAAAGCGATAACTGGCAACAAATATGCTCGACATTGAAAGAAGGAGCGAACCCTAAGGAACACTACATTTACGCAAGTTACCTTGCTCAAAGCGAACCCATCTCTGAATCCCTGACATGAAGTGTGACAAATGTTCTGAAAGCTGTTCTGACATGTTCTCTGAGATATTCTGTATAGCATATGTACCTGTGCACGCGAACGGGCACTGTGCACGCGAACGGGCACTGTGCAAAGTATTGCGGCATTTATTGTAACATGTTCTGACAGTTTCACATTCTCTGAAGTCTCTCAATCGCCTTCACACCAAGCGAGCTTTCTGGCATTTTCTCTGATGGATACTTGTCCTAACACATTACTGACATGCACTCTGACAATATCTAACACTTGTTCTGACATGCATGGTCATTCGCACAATTACATACAAATACTCTGATATGTTCATTTTTTGGCCACCTCCCTCCTATGCATTGCGCCCGCATATGCTGACAGGCATTGTGTCAAATACTTCCTGAGGTCTTGTGAAACATAAACAGTCTGACACGTTTCTCCGACACATAGACATGATATGTGTCATGACATATTCTCTAACATACTGCACACCGGCCATGCTACTTGACAGGAGGGGTGAGGGATCGAAAGGTAGTTCGTGACAAGCACAGCCCGCTAGTCTTTATGGTCGGAGTGTTTGGCAGCGCAGCGTTGGGACCTGGTTGAAGTTCTCCTATGGTTCTCCGACGGTTCGCCTCTGGTTCTCCTGTTCTCTCTCTGTGATTCCCCTCTGCTTCTCCTACAGTCCTGCTCGGGTCTCCTCTAGTTCTCCTACGGTTCTCCTCTGCTCCTCCTAAGGTTCACCTCTGCTCCTCCTACAGTTCCCCTTTGGTCTCCTTTCCTCCTCCTACGGTTCGGTTCCCTTCTCGTTGTCCAACGCCTCCTTTGTTTCACCTCTGGTGCTCCTTTTGGTTGTGCTCTAGTTCTCCTACTGTTCTGCGAAGCGAAAGCTATTCAGAGCTCCTCGTCAAAAGAATCGGCCAAAGCAAGAAAACAATACATTTCTGTACTTCGGGCTATGAATCCCCGGCAAGTTGACAACAAATGAATACAAATGATGGATTTGGCTGGTTGTTGGTGCCGGCTAGAAGGGTGCTCAAATAATTTTGGCCCAAAAGAATGATTAATGATTTTTTTGCCAAAAAGCCGTGGCAAGAGCCACTCCAAACTCTAAACCAAATCCTGTAGGGAAGCTTTGGGTCTGATGGCTCCTTAGAATTTGGTCTTGCAAACGTGTTGCCATGCTACTAAACTTATATACTAAAGCTATTTCTAACATCAAATAAATAATTTTGGGCAAGGTGGGCAGAAATCAACGGCACAGCATGTTTCGCAGCAACGCGCTGTTTTGTCGCCGGAAGCCGATGGTGAGTTGACACTTCGCAGGGAAGTTTCAAGCAGTGTGTCGCTTGATTTGCTGAATCGAAACAGATTTGACCACTGCACAATTGCGAATTTTCGCGATCCTGGAATGCCACTTACAGTTGCACAAAGCTCTGCAGTCACCAGGATATGAGGACAGATTCTGCAAGAATTCAAAGACATGACATCGCTCTGTCCCACAGCTTGATCTTTGCAGCGATCGTACAGACTGTGTCGCAGAATGTAAAGAGGCTCGAAGCCCCTCGTGTTTCCAAATGCCAGAAAACCTCGCACAGGTCAGTGGAACTGCTGAGCCCATTTCTCTCAGATTCGCTTTGTTTCCACGTTGAACATCACCGTTGCTGTGCTGAGATTAAGAAGTATCATCCTGGCGACTGAAGCCAGAAATCCATGTGTCAAAACTAGCCTTCCTGCATGGTCCTGAAAATGTCCTGCTGGGAAGTATGCAACTGGCACAGCTTCTGAATCTGCCTATCTTCTTTGTGACGTTACTCGTCCTAGACCTCGCGCCACTCGAATATGCCATTGCATCTTCATTTCTTCAGACCGGCAAAGGGGACATCGCAAAGGTCAAGAGCAGAAATGGTTTAGACTTGGAGGCTTCGACAATAATTTCAGAAAAAAATCAGTCACGCTCTTCGCTCTTTCTGCTTTCAGTACGTGCAGGCCCAAATGCCTATGTTTGCACCTCGTTCTGTCAATCCTGCATCATGTGACCGGAGCCATCCCTGAGCTCAGAAGCAAACAAAAAACCTGGGATCGAGTCCCATCTGTCCCACTTGCCAACGGCATATCGTCTGCATCTGCGAAACGCGAGCGCCGGTTCTCACATGACTTGTAACTCACACTTTGCGGTTGCAAATCAATTCAATGGACCCTTTGGACCTGAGCTTCGGAAATGGTAGATATCGTTGCACGTGACTGCTGCTGGCAGAATCATTTGGTTCTAGATGTCTTCTGTGACTTCTGCAAGCGCTTAGACCTGCCAATTCGATGTTTCCATTGGACCAATTGAACCAAAGCAGCTTGAAATGGAGATGTCAATAGAGTGTAGACCTCAGAATTCAGAATGGAAGTGTCCGCAGCAGGAATTTGTGTGCAATAG
>VSDK01014552.1:126925-151571 GCA_009767595.1 Symbiodinium kawagutii | reverse complement strand
AGCAGGAATTTGTGTGCAAAAGCATGTTCCTCGGCGATGCTGTGAGCAAGTTCGTCTTGATGAACAAGGGCACATGCAGGTGGATGGTGGTTTCTGCTGCATGGTCAAGAAAGATTGGAACCCACGCGCCGCTACACTAGAGGTGGTAGTTTGACCTCCGTTTGCTTTTGAGACGAACTGTGAGAAGGCAAAACCTGTCCAAGTACGTGGTCGATTTGAACGAGAGAGGCGTCTTCCATACCTTCAAGTTCTGAACATGATGCACGGCAAATTGGCAAAGGTGTCGAGAACAAGGCCATTCTCGTTCTAGATGGTGCCATCAGTACCTGTATCCCCGCTATCGGAGGATGGGTACCATGGGCAAGGCCAAAGACTGCACATGTCTGCCACGTGCATTCATCGTCGCTTTGCCACACGACTTCCAGCTGACTGGCCCGGTATGGCAGAACAACCATTTGTGAGACCTCAGGTGACACGAATGGCAACAAGAACTAGATCCCTGTGCCAAGGTTACTTTCATCAATGCTAGGAGACAGGCCTATGGTCTTCCCCAAGCAACTACCAAGGTAACACCTTGATGTACAATAACCTGCTGCAAACTGGAATGCTAAACTTGAAATTACAAGATTATCTTGGTGGAAAACCTCTACCCACCTCCAAATCTGGATGCCAGAGTAGGAAAAGTATCAAAAATTTATCTTGAATTATTTGATTTATTCTTGACTACCAAAACATCTTTTACATAGCATCCTTTCAAGAAAGGAACCAAACGGAATAAAAACACGTGGAAATAGGAGGAACAAAGTCGAAGGCATAATTAAAGAGGGCCTAGAAATGAAAAGAAAAATAGGGGCAGTGAGGGACAATATGCAGTTGGGCTGGAGGCTTGCTTCGATTGGCGCGAAATTGCTGTGGTGAACTCATAAAATCCCGAATTGTACTGTATATGGTCGATATGACATGTTCGAAGGAACTTTGGAAGACCAAACCTCTGACATATTGAAAATTGCTGCAGTCAGTGGGTTAGTCAGATCAGATAGGTTGTTAAAGGGATGCCGGAAATTTGCGGGTAGAAAATGCACGAAATGCTGTGTTTTACTGTTTTACTAGGTTTTGTGGCCAGGGATGGGTCAGAAAGTAGGGTCGCTAAAACGGCGGGTGCGGGGTCACTCGGGACATGGATCGGCAAAGATTGCACCGCGCCTAGGCGAAACGCACATTTGGAATTGAAAATCGTAAAAAAATGAGGTTGTCGCGAGCACTTTTGAAGATGGGATGTTTAAAATTGCACCTCGCTTTGGCGAAACGCGCATTTGGAAATGAAAACCAAAAACTGACAACGTTGAACGACCTTTACCGGATGAGATTGAAAATGTGCACGCCGCTGTGGCGAAACGTACATGTGGAAGTCAAAGCCCTTAAAAAACTGACTGTCTCAGTTTTTGCGGGATGAGATGTTCAAAAAGTGCGCGGCGCTGCGGCGAAACACATATTTGCAAGTCAAAACCATAAAACGACTGGGTGCGCGGGCCACTTTTGGAAGATGAGACGTGCAAAAAGTGCACAGCGCTGCGGCGAAACACGCGTTTTCAAGATGCTGCAAAATTAAAAATATCAAGAAAATAAAAAATGTTGAAACCCTCAATGCCTGAGCGACTTTGGCCAAGGCGAAACGCACATTTGGGAGAGAAATCTAGAAAAAACTCGCGGATCAGACGTTGCAAGAATCAAAAACT
This sequence comes from Symbiodinium kawagutii, assembly GCA_009767595.1. Lineage (NCBI taxonomy): Eukaryota > Dinophyceae > Suessiales > Symbiodiniaceae > Symbiodinium > Symbiodinium kawagutii. Next base: position 149,835 of record VSDK01014552.1, on the reverse strand, counting down.
GTGGGTTTTACAGGATGAGAGTGAAAACCTTTGAAAACTCGCGGGTTCGCGTGGTTTTTAGAAAATCAGATGTTGAAGGACACACTTTGAAAGTCAAAAATATCAAAAAATTAGGCTCTTGCAACATTTGCGATGTCTACGCTATCAAAACGACAGGCACTGATCACTTTTTGGACGTTTCACCATGAATGGACCAAGACAAATCCATGAAAACTCTGTGTAGGTTTGCACGGAAAACCTTCTTGGAAGGGAAAAAACCCTTGCACATAGAAAATGGCATGATACAACAACAGAAAAATAGGCTGAAACCCTTCTTCGAAGGGATCACCACAAGGAAGATGTAGATCCACAGCCACAAGAACTCCAACTGGGACGAACTTCAGGTTTCAGGAGTGATACGGTGGAGCAAGATGATCATCATTATCATCATCATGATCATGACCATAATCATCATCAATTCATTGCCATCACCCATCACCAGAGGTAAAGAAACACCAGAGACAAAAAATCACCAGAGACAAACAATCACCAGAGACAAACAATCACCAGAGACAAGAATCGCCAGAGACAAAAAACACCAAAGACAAAAAAAACACCAGAAACAGAAACAAACACCAGAGACCAAAAAAACACCACAGACAAAAATCACCAGAACAAATGACCCATCAATTACATCACCATTCAACTACATCACCAATCAACTACACCACCAACCAATTACATCACCAACCAACTACATCACCATTCAACTACATCACCAACCAATCACACCACAAACCAACTACACCACCAATCAACTACATCACTCATCAGTTACATCACCATTCAACTACATCACCAATCAATTGCACCACCAACCAATTACATCACCAACCAATTACATCACCAGTTCATCACATCACCAATCAATCACACCACCAATCAAATACATCACCAACCAATTACATCACCAATCGATCAAATCACCGACCAATCCCACCACCAATCAACTACATTACCAATCAATTACATCACCAATCAACTACATCACCAATAAATTCCAGCACCAACCAAATACATCACCAATCAATTACATCACCAATCAGTCACATCACCAATCAATTACATCACCAGAATCGAAAAATCACCGGAGACAAAAAAAACACCAGAGACAAAAAATCCCCAGAGACAAAAAAACACCAGAGACAAACAATCACCAGAGACAAACAATCACCAGAGACAAAAAAACCAGAGACAAAAAATCACCAGAAACAAAAAACACCAGCAAAGAAAAAACACCATCATCATCACTTTCAACCATCATCCACACCATCACTTCATTTCAAACAATCCACTCTTCCTATGGGCTCTATGTCTTGGAAACTTCCGCCACCGCCTTGTGCGGTCACTATGTTAATTTAACGGTCCACCATGGTAAATACTGCGTAATACCGCTTAGTTGGAGATTTCAACTCTTTTATGGTCCCCCGCGGCTCCTCTTCTTTGAATCCAGCATTGGAGTGATAGTGCGGTATCATTAATTTCCTTGTGCACATTAGCATCTAGGTTATTGCCGGTGAATACAGGGAAAGAATTGGAAGGGAAAATGACAGAAGGAAGAGGAAACAATTGGAAGAAACAACAATAAATCCACAACTGCACAAAAGAGAAAGGAAGGAACGAAGGAAGCCAAGGAAAACAACAAATGAGACAGGATGAAACAAACACAAACGAGAATAGGAAGAAACGAACAGGAGAGAGCAAAGAGATGTAAAGAGTATCTAAATCGATCCATCCAATTCCGCCCAATTCCATCCAATTTTATGTCTTTCTTTCATTAATTTTTCCTTTCCTTTCATTTCCTTTCCTTCTTTAACAGTTTTCTTTCTTTACTTTCTTGCTTTCTCTTTCCTTATTTTTTCTTGTTTTCTGATTTTCTTTCGTTCTTTCTTTCTGGCTGTCTTTCTGTCTTTCTTTTTTACTTGCTTACTTTAGTTTCTTTGTTGCTTTCTTTCTTGCTTGCTTTCTTTCCTTCTTTTCTTTTTTGCTTGCTTTCTTTCTTGCTTCCTTGCTTTCTTTCTTTCTCATTTGTTTTCCCTTATTTCTTACTTTCTTTCGTACTTGTTTCTTTGTTGCTTTCTTTCTTACTATCGACCTGTCTAATTTTATCTATCCAATTCTACCTATCCATTTCTTTCTATCTAATTCTATCTATCTTAAAATATCTGTCCAATTTAATCAATTTCATTCAATTCTATCTAATTATATCCATCAAGCTATCTATCTTTCTAGCTACCTATTTGTTTGTCTGTCTCTCTGTCTGATTCTATCTATCTATGTAGCTCTATCCGTTTAATTCCAGCTGTCTAATTCAATTGTGTACTTCCATTTGCTTCTCAGATCAAATCTTTGTTTCTCAATCTGCATCGATCGAATTTATACAGTCTATAATTGAATCTAATCTTACCTGTAATCTAATTCAATCGAATCGAAAATAACCCAGTCCAATCTCATCCAATCTAAGTCATCTAATCTCAACCTATATGATCTTTCTGATCTATCGAATTGAATCCAACCTAGTGCCAATCTATCAAATACATTGGTTTGTATACTCATATATAGTTGACTCTTGCGCACCAAGGACAAAGAACAGTAGCCTCTCTAAGCACAATTGGCCACCGCCTATCATGGCACGGGGTGCCAACCAACGCAGCAGTACCTAACCGTTGTTGCAAGCCCCGTCATGGCGTTCCAATCCTGTACCTACGAATAGCTCCGCAACAGGGCAGCCACAGGAAATCGCTTTGTTCCTTTTCTAAGAAGCCTGTCCATTCCTTTCATTCAGCATGAAATATGGACAATAACACTGGTCTCCAAACGAGGCCGGTGCCAATCCTGACTATAAAGAGAAAACGCAAAAAGAAAGCAAGAAGAAATAGCTGAGAACAAAGAGGAAAACATGAAACAACAACTGGGAAGGAAAGAGTGAGAAGACAAAAAAAAAAAAGCAAGAAGGCCAAAAAAACCGGAACCATAACAAAGAAAGGAAGAAGAAGGAAGAAGAAGGAAGAAAGAATGGCAAGAAAAATAGAGAAACAAAAGCAGGAACAGGAACACAAACAGGAAACGGAAGAAAAGCCTACGCAAACAGAAGACACACTCCAAGCAGTGAACACATAGAAAGAAACCAAAAGCAAGAAAGCAAGAAAGCAAGAAAGAAAGAAAGTAAGAAAGTAAGAAAGCAAAAAAGTAAGAAAGAAAATGGTAAGACAGAAAGAAAGAAAGAAAGAAAGAAAGAAAGAAAGAAACGTAGAAAGAAAGAAAGCAAGAGGAAAATCAAGGGAGAAAGCAAGAAAGTAAGAAAGTGAAAAATAAGAATAAAGAAACAAAGGAAGAAAGCAAGAAATCAAGAAAGAAAGAAAGCAACAAAGAAAGAAAGTAAGCAAGGAAAAATATAAAAAAGAAAGAAAGAGAGCAAAAAAAGGGAAAGTAAGTAGAAAAGTAAGAAAGAAAGCAAAAAGGAACAAAGTAAGTAGAAAAGAAAGAAAGAAAGAAAGAAAGAAAGAAAGAAAGAAAGAAAGAAAGAAAGAAAGAAACGTAGAAAGAAAGAAAGCAAGAGGAAAATCAAGGGAGAAAGCAAGAAAGTAAGAAAGTGAAAAATAAGTAATAAAGAAACAAAGAAAGAAAGCAAGAAATCAAGAAAGAAAGAAAGAAAGAAAGAAAGAAAGAAAGAAACGTAGAAAGAAAGAAAGCAAGAGGAAAATCAAGGGAGAAAGCAAGAAAGTAAGAAAGTGAAAAATAAGTAATAAAGAAACAAAGAAAGAAAGCAAGAAATCAAGAAAGAAAGAAAGAAAGAAAGAAAGAAAGAAAGAAACGTAGAAAGAAAGAAAGCAAGAGGAAAATCAAGGGAGAAAGCAAGAAAGTAAGAAAGTGAAAAATAAGTAATAAAGAAACAAAGAAAGAAAGCAAGAAATCAAGAAAGAAAGAAAGAAAGAAAGAAAGAAAGAAAGAAACGTAGAAAGAAAGAAAGCAAGAGGAAAATCAAGGGAGAAAGCAAGAAAGTAAGAAAGTGAAAAATAAGTAATAAAGAAACAAAGAAAGAAAGCAAGAAATCAAGAAAGAAAGAAAGAAAGAAAGAAAGAAAGAAAGAAACGTAGAAAGAAAGAAAGCAAGAGGAAAATCAAGGGAGAAAGCAAGAAAGTAAGAAAGTGAAAAATAAGTAATAAAGAAACAAAGAAAGAAAGCAAGAAATCAAGAAAGAAAGAAAGAAAGAAAGAAAGAAAGAAAGAAACGTAGAAAGAAAGAAAGCAAGAGGAAAATCAAGGGAGAAAGCAAGAAAGTAAGAAAGTGAAAAATAAGTAATAAAGAAACAAAGAAAGAAAGCAAGAAATCAAGAAAGAAAGAAAGAAAGAAAGAAAGAAAGAAAGAAACGTAGAAAGAAAGAAAGCAAGAGGAAAATCAAGGGAGAAAGCAAGAAAGTAAGAAAGTGAAAAATAAGTAATAAAGAAACAAAGAAAGAAAGCAAGAAATCAAGAAAGAAAGAAAGAAAGAAAGAAAGAAAGAAAGAAAGAAAGAAAGAAAGCAACAAAGAAAGAAAGAAAAGAAGGAAGAAAGGAAGAAAGGAAGAAAGGAAGAAAGGAAGAAAGGAAGAAAGGAAGAAAGGAAGAAAGGAAGAAAGGAAGAAAGGAAGAAAGAAAGAAAGAAAGGAAGGAAGGAAGGAAGAAAGAAAGAAAGGAAGGAAGGAAGAAAGAAAGAAAGAAAGCAAGGAAGAAAGAAAGAAAGAAAGAAAGAAAGAAAGGAAGTAGGTGAGAAAGCGAGAAAGCCGGCAAGAAAGAAAGAAAGAAAGAAAGAAAAGAAGGAAGAAAGGAAGAAAGAAAGAAAGAAATCAAGGAAGAAAGAAAGGAAGGAAAGAAAGAAAGAAAGGAAGTAGGTGAGAAAGCGAGAAAGCCGGCAAGAAAGAAAGAAAGAAAGAAAGAAAGAAAGGAAGGACGGACGGACGGACGGAAGGAAGGAAGAAAGAAAGCAAGGAAGAAAGAAAGAAAGAAAGAAAGAAAGAAAGGAAGGAAGGAAGGAAGGAAGAAAGGAAGAAAGGAAGAAAGGAAGAAAGGAAGAAAGGAAGAAAGGAAGGAAAGAAAGAAAGAAGGAAAGAAAGAAAGAAAGAAAGGAAGAAAGAAAGGAAGGAAGGAAGGAAGGACGGACGGACGGAAGGAAGGAAGAAAGAAAGCAAGGAAGAAAGAAAGAAAGGAAGCAAAGAAAGAAAGAAAGGAAGCAAAGAAAGAAAGAAAGGAAGGAAGGAAAGAAAGAAAGAAAGAAAGAAAGAAAGAAAGAAAGGAAGGAAGAAAGAAAGAAAGAAAGGAAGGAAGGAAGGAAGGAAGAAAGAAAGAAAGAAAGAAAGGAAGGAAGAAAGGAAGGAAGAAAGAAAGAAAGAAAGAAAGGAAGGAAGGAAGGAAGAAAGAAAGTATGTAGGTGAGAAAGCGAGAAAGCCGGCAAGAAAGAGGCAGACTGACAGTACAAAACACCGTCCAAAAGGTTTTGTTTGTTTTTTTTTTTTGGCGGTATGTAAGAAATTCCGTGATGGGCAATACAATCGGCTTTCGAAAATGTTGCCACTGCTGACTTGGCACTTTCCTTCGCAAAGCCCTTGATCCACCAGAGACGTGCTCTTGTCATCGGCAGAAATCATAGGAATAAACAGCCGGACGAAGCGCATTAATGAGGGCCAAATGAACTTGCTTCGTTGGTCACTCAAGAAAAGGCGCGGAGTCAAAGGCCATGCTGGTGAACACTTACGCAACCAGAACAGCCACCTCATGTCTCGAGACACGGCTGTGCGCCAGGCAAAGCTGGAAAACCCAGCCGGACAAACAGAAAACATCTGGGCGTTTTTCCAAATGGGGAAACCCAAAAAATGGATGGTTTATTATTGTAGATGGTTGCTAAATTATAAACAATTAAAAATAAAGTCTCTACCATCTTGCAGTCAAGTGTCTCACGCGTCCTTCCAGATCTTCGGACCGTTTCAATATCGCACATGGGGTATTCCTTGGTTGCACTGTTGTGCAGCACAAGGTCAATTCCAGTGTGAAAGCGAACCTAATCATCTATGGGGTCGCCAAAAAGAATTGGGAAAATAACCCCAACAAATTCCATTTTCCAACGACAATCCGGAGAGATTTAACATGTCCCCCCGCACAATTGTTTGCGCCATGATTGGAGCACGATTTTTACACATACCAGAAAAACCATAGAAAAACAATGAAACCCAATGTAAAAACCTCCAGGCAATGAAAGATTCACATGAAATCACAGGAGCAGGGTCAACCAAAATGTCAAACATGATTTTCACTTCTGACAAGAAACCTTTTCCCGACTTCGCACTATGTTCACGACGAAGCCCTCATGCAACCAGGCATCCATACAGTTGATGTGCGTGCCGGACTGAAAGAGCCGTGCCTCTGTCTCCAAAAAGTCAAACCAATCAATGCAAATTACATATCAGCTCAAAAACGAAAAGAAATTTAAAAGCATAGTCACATCTCTTGTTGACAACTCGCAATCAGTGTGGTGTTCAAACTCCACTGCCCTCCAGCCATTCCAATGATAATGCAGTCAAAGTGACGGAAACAGCTCCAGTTCTTCACGCGCTTAACTCGCAGTTTTGGGAACGACAGCTTGGCATCGAGAAGCTTCCCGGCTTGCCTTCTCAATTGTTCCGGGGTCACTTCTTCTTGGTCTTCTGCTTGCACGATCTGGCTGAAAGAGTTAGCATGGACCTTGCCTGACCTGTTCTAAACCAAATGGCATGCGACTGCACCAAATTTGATTGGAAAACTCGGTTGTGCATTGCGCGGGATCGAATAAATGCTTTGGCCTCACGAAGTGGAGAAAGCCAGATCTCGCCACGGACATCAGTTCGACTGGCACGCGGTTTCGTTTTGGAGAAGGCAAACATCACCGCAACGTCCAGGTCCAACGACTCTTGCAGGAGACTGACATGTATAGCATGTGAGGTATCGGAGAAGGAAGCCTTTGCTGCACTTCTCTTCCAGATCATGGTGTTGACACTACTGGAAGTTGCAAACCCAAATCCTGATGCAGACCAAATCATGCACAGGGTGCAACGTTTTTTTTCGGTGCTTCCCACTCGTTCACCGGACACTTTCACGACAACAAATTGCCATGCACTATTGAGAATTTAGAATGCTGTGCGGCATAGAGTACCTGACGGCAGACTTACATCTGTTGGCCTTTGGGACTCCCGACTCGCAGGCTCTTGCAATTACGATTCAAATCAATTCGGCAGCTCCCTATGTTTTGAAAGGTGCCGGGGAGAGGTCCATGATAGCTATGTCAAGGTCAGGCGTGGCTATTTTTGTGTTAGATTCACCTTGAAGCCACTTTGCCCTGCTTTTTCGAATGTGTAGGGCATGACAAGGACTGGGAAGAGCGCACGGCCTTACGTCTGGGACTTTGGGTCCGCATTTCACGATGCAGCTAGGATCATGTCTTCTTAAATGCAAGAGGCCATCAAGACTTGGGATTGCAATGATTGGCACGCATGTCCAACCATAAAATGCTTGCGCTTAAACCTCAAAGACTTGAAGTCACAATGCACTCCCTTTTCAAGTCACCGTTTTTGTTGATCGAACAAATCATCATGCCACCATCTTCACGACGCCAAACTTGCATCAAAAGCCAACAGCCAGCTCCATTCTCACCACTTGCGATCAGAGCAGTCTTAACCTGTGGGACTCTCAGGCTTCTACAGGCAAGCCTTTTCAGGCTTTCCTTTTCTTCTCTTTGAAAAGGTTACATCAAAGATCTCTATTCAGTTTCAAGACGCAAAGGCCTGCAGGAAAACAATTTGAACAGCTGTAAAAACATAACCTGTTCAAGTGACAAGGCGTGACTTTCAGAGGAGCAAGAGGGAACCCGAGGCCCGGGGCCGTATTGCTCAAGGCCAAATCATGCTTGGATGGTTCGTTCAAATTGGAGACGTCACAATGAGAAACACATCCCATGAAGCATGGCTGGCGCTGGCAACTAGTCAACATGCTGACCAGTGGGGCGTGTAGAGCTGGAGGGCGCTCCATCAAGAGAAGACGACAAGAAATAGCACCGCTTTTTAATTCAACTCGCTGTGAAGTTGATCTGCTTTTTCAGATTGGACCGCAGCAAAACAGCTGTGGAAATCCAGGTAGTGCTTGGCGATGATTTGCCATTTTCTTGATGAAAAGGACACTGCTGCACATTTCCTTCCGCCCAAACCTTTATCCAGGGCGTGATGGGAGCAAGGCAGAGTCGAGCAAAATACATGAAACAAAGCTGTCTTTTGAGCCTGTGCATTGGATGCTTCTATTCTCTAGTGCTTTTGCCTGCGCCGGGATGTAGCTGCTTTGGAAAATCCTTGGAAGGGTGTGCGAACTCTTCAATGCAAGGCATCCTATGTCACAGCTGATCTTTTGATACATCGGCGAGAGCTGCTGGCATAGTTTTCCTTCCCTGACGCCTAGAAAGGCTTTTGACTCCATATTCGCAAGAGCCATTTCGTCAAGATTTTTTCACCATGGACACCTCTTTCACATCAACGACGCTTCAAATTCAGTACTCTCTTCCTATTGGTAAGGATTGCATGCCATGGTACTGCTCGGGATCACTGTCACTGACAAGCTTTAAGCTCAGCTCAAGCCAGACCTTTCAACTCTTGCACTTCTTGGCAACACCATTGGAAGAATTGCAACACGCGTTGCAGAAATAGCTGCAAGGCATGAAGGTCAATGGTCGCAATCCTAAAGCAGGTTTGGGGTAATCTTCCGTCATTGCTACTTGGTTGGCTGCCTGCTGTGAAATTGCAACTTGAACACCCCCTGTGGGTTCGATGTCTGATTTTCCATTAGCCGAAGAAGTGGCTGTAATCGTTGCAGCAAGAGTTGGTACTTTAGGTCCTCAATCATCTCCGGAGCATCGGTGCACCTTTCACTTGGCAATCTTAACGCATCAAGCGGCAATTTGGATCTTCTGGACCTTCAGCCTCTCCATGGGCTCAAAACATCTAAAGACAAATATCCGCGTTACTCCTGTGATGCTCCGTCTCAGTGACTGCCGTCGGCCTGTGATGACATAAAGCTGCAAAACATGTGGTCGGGAAACACTTAATTTCCTACATTTGCAATAGCAAGAATTAGCAGATCGGACTTTCTGCCCGAGTGGCTTCACAGCACTTTCTCACAAACTAGCATTGCCCATGTTAAAGGTCGAGGCATTGGCATGGTCTTTGGCACTGCCATGCGGGCAAAGTCGTTTGCTTCCTGCGTGCGCCCACCAAGAGCACATCCATCTTTAACTCTCAAGGTGAGGATACGGATGAAACGAGTTGAATGACCCACACACCCTCCCCAATGCAGAGCAGGCGTCAAACCAGTGACTATGCTACCAGAAGAGGCTTCTCGATTGAAAACAAACATTATCAATGGAGAGAAGGTTTTCAGATTAAGCTGAGCAGGTCCATGCAACCGTTCCATTGCACAATCGTGATGCAATGTGGACAGGGTCAAGGAGCACTTCTCTGATTGCGACGTGCCACACTCCGAAGACAGCTCCGCAGGCGTAATCACTTCCTGCCTAGAAAATACATAGAAAACAGATTGAGAGCACCCAAGGATCGAGATTGAGAGCACCCAAACATCCAGAAGCTCGCTCCTTTTTTCGCCTTAACATGATCGATTGGGAGGGCCAGGCTGCAGTGTTGGCAGCTGTGCGCCGAGAGCGTCATGCCATGTCTGACACGTCGCAGAGAGCTAGGCTCCTGGGAGCGGAGCACGAAACCTGGAACTTCACTCGTGGCATGCCAGGTCTCAAAACGCATGCCACAACTGACTCTGGAACACCTTGAAAAAAACACAGGTTGTGGTTAACTCCGCTGAAATTTGCGACCTTAAACTTTGGTTCCACCTGAAAACACAACACCGGTTTACTTCTGGTTGCTACGATGAGCATTTTCAATCTCATCGGACACTGTGCGTGATGATGGTTGAAAGTCGTATAGAGTGACCTTCTTCCACGCAAATGGGCGTAGTTGCGGCTGCTTTTGGTGAGCGGTTTTCGGAGGCTCACATCTTGATGAGAGTGGTACGCAGGCGATGAACACAAAAGCTGAGTGACGAGAGGCTGAAACTCAGTGCGACTTTAGAAGCTGCAGAAACTCAGCACAATATTTTTTGGAAAGAACTTACACCTCAAAAAATGTGAACTGAGACTTTGAGGTCTCAAAAGTCTTAGACTTCGCAGCACGGCCCCACTGCCTTTGGAACCGTGGCTGTGCATGGCTGACTGCTCGGCGACCGAAGGGAACTGGCTGCTGCTGTCAGGGCCAGATCGCACATGGCATGCTCTGGAGCCAAGGTCGTACCTTCCAATCTCTCAGGTGCCCTTGTTGGGATGAGAATTGGAATGAATTGGATGATTTTTCTGGTTAATTCTTTCGTTGCAACTTGTGCTGAATTTGAGGCAGTTTCAGGCAAACACTTTGTGAGTTGCAACCTTGAAGGAAGAAAGCATGACAACTTCACCGAAAGGCCACGACTTCACTGCGACACTTGAACTGGGTCACGAATTTGCCGTGAAACCAACGGCGGCCCAACTGTCAGCGCTGGCACGACCTACGCAAATGCCGAAGTCGCACAAGTGACGGGAGCTTTCTTCGATGACAGTTTTCACCGACAAAGAGAGGGTCTTCTCGGCTTCATCTTACCCACAAACACACTTGTGTTCATTGAACTTCTCAGTTGCTGGCACTCAGCAAGAACACACCACTTCCTCAATCGTCGTCTTTCGCGCTGCCAAAGTCAAAGCTGCCCAAGCAGAGCTCCAGCTGGAGGTAAAATATTTCGAGGCGAAACGTAAGCAGCTCGGACTCACAAAAACACAGAATGACACAGATCGAAATTTCCAGAGCTCGGCGAAAGCATCGACAGGTCAACCTCTACATCATGTGGGCTCACAGCGTCTACCAACTCAACATGTCATGTGGTGCCAACTGCATGGTGTCTCTGCGAACGAGTGTGCCACAGCAAATCCTGGAAATTTCTGGCTTATAGACTGAATGAATTACTACAACGCAGCAAATTTTGTGGCAAGACCTTGTGCACAGCAGATTGCTGATTATCATGTCTCATGGCTCTGTTGCTCCATGCTGTGCCTCAAATGGAAGGGAGAACATGTACTGAAACAAATCGGTGAGTCGTTGGCTTGAAGAGTACTTAGTGTCAGCTGTGGAATCTCCTGAACGTTTACTGCTCCGTGGTTCAGCTGTTCTTTAACTTCAATTTCTCCCGCCACTGGCGCTTTTTGCAATAGACTTCTGGTAGCCGTTCAGACTAGAAATGCGAGGTAATGACGTCGCATGCTAGACATGCACTAACTAGGATTGGAATCAAAATGGACACATGGCAGCCATTGCTGCTGTCTCTCTTTGAAAGCACATATTGCTCAAGCAGCTCGCATCACAAGACAGGATCTCATCAAAATCAAAAGTCACATAATGCTGAGTGGCATGGGTCTTCCACACAAAGCCACAAACAACAGATTCTCCTACGGTTTGCCCTTCATAGAGACGACAGGGTTGATAGAATTCACGCGTCTTTCACAAGAGCGACCGAGGTAAGAGAAGTTGGCATAAAAATGGCCACCAAGCGCGTAAGCCGATTCTTTGCGCACAATCCTTCCGGCATGACGATAATTTGCAGATCCTGTAAATCAAATCACACTTGCGGGCAGCTACTGTCCCAGCCAGAGTCAGGCCGCAATCCAATGCAAGACAGTCGAACTGACAGAAACCTACTTGACATGAATGGCAAGCGACCACTGTACATGCATCCTTGGCACTTAAGAACAGAAAGACTTCACCAGGATGATGCAACCCTGTTTCATAGTTGGCTTGTTGTCCCCGTTGATCTTCAAGGCTTTACTGAAAAAAGCTGTCACATGATCCCAAGGAGTGACCAAGGGAGACAGTTAGTTCCGCATCGAAGGCATCGGGCAAATCCTGGATCCCTTGCGATGCAAGGCCAAAGCATTCGGAGACAATCTGAGTATCACCTAGAGATTCTAAGGAGATCCTAGGGGCCTGGCACAAATCTTAGACGCTGCCAAGCTTGACATCAACCTACAACTTTGCTTGTTGATGCGGTTGGTCGACACCAAGTCGCTTTACTCTGAGAGGAATTCCTTCGGAAAAATGAACCCATGATGGACATCACACAGCTGCCGCCCACACCGGGCTTTTTCTGTTGACAAATGGCGTGAAAACGCTTCTCGCAAAAGTGGCTTGGGAGAGGGACAGCGAAAATCTGGATCAATGCTTTCTCGTCCGAGACTTGAGCGGATGGGTCTGGAACACAAAAACTTCGCGCGGCGGCATTCCTTCCTGAAATTACGAGAAACCCGCAACGCGCACAACGGAATTTCCTCATGAAAAGTCCATGTTGAGTGGAAGCAACCACTACTGAACATATTCCAATAGAAGGTTTGAAAGCTTGCAAGAGACGACAAAGACCATCCTGGTGTTCAATCAAATTGGATCACAACTGGCGACAACCACCAGGCTGCTGTCAAGGGCATCCAGTGTGGTGCGACAATTTGCACATGGGATTATGGGATCCACATCATCAGGAGCAGAAGCTTCTGCGAGCACATGGGCATGCATAGGTGCCAGAGGGCTTCGCTTCAAGCTATCAATCAGAGCTAGAGCATTGTTGCAGTGGCAACGCTGCTTCCTCGGAAGCCACCATTTCATCACATGCCTTCCTTCCCTTGGTGGGAAACAAACCGCTCTACACAGGATTTCGTGTTGTGCTCTTCCAAGACGTGCAAGTGAAAGAAGCTCGGACCCTTACTCTCAAGCAGGGCCATTTCGTCCAGGCTCAACTTACCTGGCAGGCATCAACGACCTTTGGAACATACTTTCGGCAAGTTTGGGAGACTCTCAGAACGGCTTCGAGGTGCGATGTCCGAAACAAACTGCAGTGCGCAACACCTTTGATACAGGAAACTTTTTCAAAAGAGAGCTCGGAGTGGAGGAGAGCTGGCAAAGCCAAATGGGAGCTACTTGTCCTGCTTCCCGAAAGCTCCCTTCTCGTGTTGACAGAGTTTTGCACGGGCTTTTGCATACTGTTGCCTCACGCAAATGCTACTCAGCAATGGAACAGGGATCATTCTGTGCATGATGCAAGCCCTTTCAACAACGCTTGCTGACCCTGGCAACAAAGAAATGCCAGCCTTGGCGCAGGGATGTGCTGACGACAGCTTTGCAGTGAGCAATTAAGCCGATTCGCTGGCAACAAAACAACTGACAAACCAAAGTTCCCCCTACCTTCTGAAAAGTTCAGAAGCCAGGTGAGCATTTTGCTACATCTTGTGACCCTTCACACCTTCTACTTCAGCTTTTGATCATGATAGAAACCAGAACCAAACCGAGAATTTGAGCCATCTTTGAGGTTGTGCCATCTTGGTTTGTAGCACAAGCATCCGCCATCTCACAGGAGGTGCACTGTGCAATTCTCATCGCTTTCGAAAGCGGTCTTGCAACGCTCTTAGCAGCTACTTAGCAGCTACCTTGGCCGCTGCTGTATCTCTGAAGTTGTGTTTTCTCTGCGAAGCGACACCTTGACTGGCACGGTCACTTCACAGGTCACGGTGGTGCATGGCCAGTTGCATGGCTGCCGGTTCTATCAGGCAGCATCGATAGCTTTCAGAAAGGTCTTTAAACGACAGAACCGCCGCAAAGCAACAGACCCACTGAGTCCAGGAGTCACCTGTCCACTTCGCTGCCCCAACTCAGAAGTTGGGGGAAAGCTTCTGAGAAAACGACTTGATGGATTGGCTTTGTGAGAAAGCTTCTTTTTGCAGTTTGTCAATGCAATCAAGTCGTTCCATCGGGCCGTCAGGTGTAGCCGCACTGTCAATATGCTCCTCCATGGCCTTTGGCACCAACAGTGTTGTGCCTCACTTTGCAGGTCGCTCTTGCTGCACTTCTTGGTGCAAATAGCATCGTCCAAGTTAAAAGAAGCATTGCAGGGAGCACCTCTCCTAATACTTCGTTGCAAAACTGCACAGAAGTGAGGGTATGCCCCCTTACAAAACTAGTGCTGGCTACATTGTCATGCTCGACTTCCAACAATTTTCCAGCGATGCTGTGCTTGGCAAAAGCTAGCAAGCTGCCTGGCTCAAGTGTCACAACTCACAATTCTCAAGGCGCAGAGGCTGTGGCAATTGCGCACTTCTCGTGTGTGCTGTCCGCTCTGCCAATTGAGAAGTGCTCCTTGAGCATCTCAGCAGCCCGCTCCAAAGAGCTGTATCTTCACCAAGGAATGCGACATGGCAACCCTGTGGGCTCGGTCCAGTGTCAAGGCTCACCAAGCCCACGCGTTTGGACCTGTTGGTTTGACATGGCGCTGCGTTGATACACAGCCCGCAGGGGGTGCAACTCAGATGCAGCTCGCGGCTCAAATGGAGGCTCTGCATCTGCGAGTCGTGATGCTGGGAATCTGGGCACAAAGACTTGCGGACTCAGTAGGTCTGAGCACGATAGCCAACCATCCTCGTGCATCACACACGGCTATATCAGAGATCTGGGAAATTTGGCATCGAAGAAACCCTACTGGAATCTCAGGTGTCACTTCAAAAATGCTCAAATGGAGTGCTGTTTGCTTCCGCGGTTTTAATACATGTGTTTCTTTTGTCATCACGAAATCGAACACCGAGACGGTCTGCAAGAGACAATCACATCTGACACGAGTGGCAAGGAGAACGCGGCACCAGTCATGGCGAGGCATGTTCACTTGGCAATGAGTACCTCTTCGAGTGTAGCGACACCTGCCCTTCCAGAAGACTTAACGAGTTTTCCTTCAAAGCTCTGAAGGTTTCATTGTTCTCTGTGAAGTCGTTAGTTTCGCCAGTTTCAAATCATGTTTTGTTTGCGTTTCACTCCAACTGTAGAACTTTCCGGCCGAGGTGAGTGCTGAACGAGGACCAGGGTCTCATCCGACAAGAACTTGGCTCTTGACAGAGCTCTGTGCGTATCACGGGATGAAAAACATGGGCAGTCGGACTCTGCATTTGTCATGCTGTACTCTACATTTGGTGGCATCGAGCATACATCACCCACCTCCATGCAAGTTAAATGGTGAGCTGATGATTCGTACAAAATATGCCACTCTACAAATCCAAACCTTTTCAACATCAGTTGTATCTGACTTGGCATCTTGTGAACATCCTGACAGGTGGCAAGCACATCAGTAACCAATGCAAAGAATCTAGAAAGCCTCTAGCAGGGTCGCACCCTCTCACCTCTCTGGGCTAGGAGACCAGATGCATTTCGGTGACTGAGCCAAGTCCACTATTTGGTGAGACATGGTCAATTGAAATTTGGACGTCAAGAAAAAACCCTGAGGCCCGTCCACAATACATATGTCTTCGGCTCCGAGATTTCTAAAGTACCGTCGCCTCATGCCACACACATCTGAACATGGGGATTCTAGGAATTGTGAGGCTGCAAATGCCTTGGCAGTGTTCAATGGTGGAGGCAAGTGCTGCAACAAAATCACTCGACTTTCTGCTCCGTTTGGAACTGAAACTGGCAAGCGTTTCATGGCCACAGCACAGAAGGCGGGAGATGCATCAGCAGACAAACCTCGTCGATTTGATCTCCTCAACCGCTCAGTTTGTTATCAAATCATTCTTCAGGAGCCAAACAACGAATTCTAAGAACCGTTTTCCTCTAGCACTTCGTTCGAGAACTGCGGCTGCCGTCGTTCATGATACGTCGCACAGAACGACAGTTCTCCTTTCGCTGTGACAGTATGGGGACACAGCGCAGCTGGGACAGGGCCCTTGCATTGAGGCACCTCACGAATCGCAACAGGGGCCGCACTCGAGCTGCGCCTCAATCACGATGCATCATGAGGTCCAACAGCGAAGCCTTCAGCGATGTGCTGCGGTTGGACAAGCGGTGCTTCGCGTCTTTCACGCAGTTGGATTGCAAAGCGTCATTGAGGTCGAAGTTATGGCGAAGACCTAGTCTGCAAGAGGAAATGGATGGATGGATGGATGGATGGATGGATGGATGGATGGATGGATGGATGGATGGATGGGTGGCTGGCTGGCTGGCTGGCTGGATGGATGGATGGATGGATGGATAGTCTGAAGATAGATGGAGAGATAGGTAGGTAGGTCGGTAGGTAGATAGGTAGATAAGTAGAGAGGCAGATGGCTAGGTAGGTAGACAGGTAGAAAGATAGAGGGGCAGATTGGTAGATAGACAAGCAGGCAGGCAGACAGACAGACAGACAGACGGACAGACCGACGGACGGACGGACGGACGGACGGACGGACGGACGGACAGACGGACAGACCGACAGACAGACAGACAGACAGACAGACAGACAGACAGACGGACAGACCGACGGACAGACCGACGGACGGACGGACAGACCGACGGACGGACGGACGGACGGACAGACGGACAGACGGACAGACGGACAGACGGACAGACGGACAGACGGACAGACGGACAGACCGACAGACCGACAGACCGACAGACCGACAGACCGACAGACAAATAGAGATAGATACAGATAGACACGGATATTTACGGAAAAACAGGTAGATGCAGAAACAAATAGATACAGATGGACAAGAACAGATACAAAGAGACACAGATAGACACAAATAGATACAAATAGCTACATGATATTCGACTTAAGAGCTATTGACCGCAAGATTCGGAGAACATCAAAATAATCATTTGACGCATGTGTAAATTGTTTTAAGCATTTGCCTTCGACATTGTTTAAACCATGTTTTGTCATTGGTTGATTATGACTGAGTCATGTGTTGATCTATGTTGAAAGCTTTTTATTTTCTCAGTTTTGATTGTTTTAGTCATTGTTTTATGATTGTTGTTGGATTTTAGTCATCTTTTAGTCATGCTTTATTTGTTTTGACCGCATGTGTTCATAATTTCCTCGAATTTCACGCGTGTTTGTTCCCATGATTTGATCATTTTGAAGTCAGTTTTGAGACATTTCCTAGCATTTCAACCAATTTAAAGCATTTTTCCATTGCTCAATCTTTTCCGCTAGTTGTAGGCATTTCTGTAGTCTTGCTTGGTCATTGTCAATCATGTTTTAACCATGTCACAACTTTCTTTCTCGATCATCTCGAAATTCAGCCTTCTTGATTTATTCTCCATTGATTTTTTGTCAATCCTTGTTTCACTCATGTCCTCGAATTTTAGTCATTGCTTACTGGAACATGTTTTTCATCATCCTGTTGAGTTTATATACATCATGTTTCGATGTTTGTTCACTAATTTCCTGGAGTTTTATTCATTTATCAGTCATTGTTCAATCATTCCCTCGAATTTCAATCATTTTGCTTTTTTCCTTCATCTTTCCCTCCTCTCGGTTCCAATGCCCAGCTTCCTCCATGGAAATTTCTTTGATCCGTCCGTTGATCCATTTCGATCCTCTCCAGTTTCCTTTCCTTGGGTTTTTGGATCTGTCGTGCCACATTGTGGCACCTGCCATGCACCTGCACAACACAAATGCCACGCTCCTGCCACATCACTGCATGAAGGCACGCAAGCACAGAAGCTACAGCTGCCACTTTGCGCGCTGATCTATTCACTTCTTCTGAATTATATAGGGCTTATAAATGTGATTACTATTTATGTGTGATTACTATTTATGGGCTGAGCTAGTTACAGCTAGTTGTGATTCCTGCTCCCGGCAACTTTCATAGCTCTGAAGTCTAGACAGGCCATAAACATCCTGCAGTCAGAACTTGTAGGAATAGACTGTATTAGACTTTAACTATCACACCAAACCTGACCATACAAGAAATGTGCAGCATGATGGGCAAGTAATCATGAACATTTGTGAGTCCAACTCTGAATTTGATCGTCTAGATTGGTTCCATGCCTGCGATTTACATTTTACCAACGCCCAAAAAATCACGAATAAAATTCTACCCCTCTGGTCAGAAGACCTGGCGCAACCGAATGCGGTGTCGTCCCACAGAATGCCAGCACAAAATCCCCCCCAAAAAAAACTGACCACTCGATCTGTTGGTCGAGCTGCACCTTAATCACTTCTTTGATGAACGTGGCAAAGGACTTCGTGAAATGGATGAAATCTTTGATGCAGCAAATTGTGCCTCTACAAGATGACTTCAATGTCCCTCTGATGTCCTTGCTCTGCAATCGGCAGTGTAGTTGAAAGGCGAAGCAGCTTCAGGGTCTCCCCAGTTAAGGGACGATCAAGGCCCTGGTGTTTGTTAACTGAACGATCCACGTTCATGACTCATGAGCGACTCTGTCTTAAGGCCCTAACAACAAAAAGGCCGGAAACGATAGAGATTCCTGCTTCATCTGGCAATGGTCAGCTCTTTGTCCCCAGCTGCTTGGAAAACTCATCTCCTCTTGACAGCTGACCGGCAAAAACACGGCCACAGGACTGTCACATGGAGCTGGCTCACAATTCTTCATGGATGTCTCTCGCCGGTTGATCAACTTGACGGGTTGTTTTACAAGCTGGCATCGCAGAGGCCGGCTCACAGTTCCGCCACATCTACCACTGCTGAAGCAGTTCTGCATGGAAAGAGCTGAAACGTTGAGGTGACAAACCCTCCTCACCTTGCACAAAGGCGGCATGGACCTGAGAACTGTCCCCCATGAAGGAAGTGATCCATCTTCAGCTCTGATGAGGTTCTGAAATGCCGCTGGGTGCGCGAGCGAGGTATCATTCAAAGCATTCAAAGCTTTGAACTTGCTGCATGCAATCTTTGACACAAACACTTTAGATCACTCACGTCCATGCTGACTAAACCTCGAGCAGCATTGAATAGCAATGACCCCTTTGTCAAGTTTCACGCCTCCGCGATGTTGAAATTGTTGAAATTGTTGAAATGTCTCCCACTAGCAAGTCCCGACTAGTGAGCAGCCGTCAGCAAATAAATACAGCTTTCTTCTGGTGCCGCAAGGCATGAATAACGACGACTTCTTTACAGCAAATGCCTTCTCAAGGCTGGCTTACGTTATGATGGCAGAATCGGTGGAACACTGCGCTACAGTCTGCATGCCTGCATCAGCAGTCAAAGCATTGCTCAATACCGGAGCCTTTGTTTCTTGCAGTGCTACAAGCGCTGCGTCGGTAAAAGGAGAAAGGAGAACCGGAAGAACTTTTCCACAGCTTTGCACCTCACGTCAGGAGTCAGCATTTGGAGGCCTTTCTTAGTCGCCGTTTCAGAGTGCACGCGGGCGTTTCGGTGCTTCGCGAAGCGAAACGAGGAGAAAAACCGCGACGAAGCGGCATCATGGCAGCATGAGCTGAGCAGTTTTGCTTCGACATATTTTGACTCTGCTCTCTGGCAGGGGCTCAGTTTCGCTTGGCCCAAGAACAAGCGACCTCAAGGGCTCATTCAAGCCACCTTTATTCTTTGCCATGTGCAGAGAAGCCTTGGCGGTGCCGTGGCACAGGGGATTTAGCTTCCAATGGATGAGCTCAGCTCAGTGAAAGCCCAGTGGTTGGGAACTGACAAAGGTCCCATCAATCGAAAGAGATCAGATCTTTCAGACTTCCCAATGGCGATGTTTCACCAACTGATGCTAAGTCATGTCACCCAGCGGCACAGTCCGAATTTGCAACTGTGTCAACAATACTTCGACGACGATTTTGGGATCCACCTGAACGAGAAAATGAAAATTCGACATGGCGTCTTGCAAGGCCGCGTCAGAAAAACAAACCCAACCTTGTGGGTGATCACTTGCGCAAGAAAAAAAGCTGATTGTCAAGTTCAATACCATGCTTACTGCTTAAACGTGCTTGAGCTCTGTCAGCTGTCAACTATTTGCCATAAAGTATCACGATGTATCACGTTCGAACAGTTTCTCAACACTTTAGCCAGACCAGAATCTACTCAATCTGACTGGAGCCAAGGCTAGCCAAGGTAATGACGACATGATGTGAAGTTGCAGCGCAGGTGGATACAGAAGAATTGAACCAGGCTGTATTCAACAGTTGGAGGAAAGTTGTCATCTTCAGTTGCTGCCGACAAATAGCCGCAAACTTTGAGAATCTAGCGTTGGATCATTTGAGTGAGTCAAAGGCAGGCGGAACTGAACATCTCAGTAATTCTCAGCATACATCACTGACACAACAGATCTGCATGTCATTGAATCACTATAGTTCCCATGGGTTCAATTGACTACCAAAAGAGAAAACAACCCCAATGATTCAAGGTCATACTTGAGGATTTCTACCCATTGTGACCTCCTTGGAGATATCATGTCACAGCATGTCATGATTCTTGCCAGTGTGAGCGTGGCCAAAGTGCAATGCACCTTGCAGAGTGAGGGACGATTAAGGAAACTGTGAAACCATGAACCGCTTTGTAAAAATCTCCTGTGCTGGCACTGTCACCCAGCAAAGGGAACGACCTCTGTTTTTTTTTGCGTGAGCGAAGCAAAGGGGATCTAGTCTTTCCATTCTGGAACACCACCGTGGAACACCACCGTGGAACACCACTGCACAAACTTACTTTATCTCTTCTCTGCTTCTGTTTCTCTCTCCATCGCCTGCTTCTGTTTGTTAATCTTTTTTTGATGCAAACTGTTTCCCCTCTTCTCATCCTCTTCTCGTGGCGGAAGAAAAAGTAATTCCTGAAGTCCAAAAGGTGCCGAGGCCCACCCCGGGCTGTGGTAGATGTCGTTGGGAGTCCATGGGACATTGCAGGAAGCTGCAGGTCTGGGCAGTGCGTTTTTCGTGGCGCCTCTGCTGCTCTGAGTTGCTGCTCTGAGTTTGAGCAGTTTATGCAGTTTGCTTTGGTTATCATAGGTTATCTTTGATTGGGGACTCCTGTTCAAAGGCTTCGCACCCGATAGACAAGCCTCAAATAATTTGAATTAATTCGATTCTTGACTTGTGATCCTTTCTTTCTGGCGGGGCGCTGCGCTTCGCTCTTAGCAGACTAATTCATCTGCCCTAAGAATTCGTGTCGACGCAAAGATTTCACTTTCACCGAAGCCAGGGAACTCTTCCAAAAGCATAGCCTCATCTTACATATGTTTTGACTTCTTTTTGGTATAGAGGCTGTCAACCATGAAACATGCACCCAAGGGAAAACTATTCCACCTTTACCGTGTCATTGAGGCCACTCAGCTTTTGCTGTTCAGAAAATTGTGGGCGTCAAAATCCAATAATCAGCCACCACAAACATCAGTAAAAGTACATTTCAGTACATGTGACTCACTGGAGCAATGCTGTGCATTTGTGGGTTCAACCATGGGCCGCAAAAACTTCCCAGGAAGAAATGTAAACCCATTTGCCCCAGCAGCGCGCTGTTTTGCCCCAGGAAGCCAATGGTGACCTGACACTTTGCAGGGAAGTTTCAAGCAGTGTGTGGCTTGAATCGCAACAGATTTGAGCAGTGAACCTTTTAAAAATTTGGTGATCGTGGAATGCCACCTGCAGTTGCACAAAGCTCTGCGGTCACCAGGATATGAGGGCAAATCAGACTGCAAGAATTGAAAGACATGACATTGTTCCGTCCCACAGCTTGATCCCTGCGGCGATTGTAGAGACTGCGTAACAGAATGTAGAGAGGCAAGAAGCCCCTTGTGTTTGCAAATGCCAGAAAACCTCGCACGGGCCAGTGGAACTGCTGAGCACATTTCTCTCAGATTCGCTTTGTTTCCACATTGAACGTCACAGTTGCCGTGCTGAGATTAAGAAGTATCATCCTGGCGACTGAAGCCAGAAATCCATGTATCAAAGCTAGCCTTCCTGCATGGTCCTGAAAATGTCCTGCTGGGAAGTATGCAACTGGCACAGCTTCTGAATCTGCCTATCTTCTTTGTGACGTTACTCGTCCCAGACCTCGCGCCACTCGAATATGCGATTGCATCTTCATATTTTCAGACCAGCAAAGGGGGCATCGCAAACCTCAAGAGCAGAAATGGTTTAGACTCTTAGAGGCTTTGACCATAATTTCAGAACAAATGTTCAGTCACGCTCTTTCTGCTTTCAGTACGTGCAGGCCCAAATGCCTATGTTTGCACCCGTTCTGTCAATTCCGCATCATGTGACCGGAGCCATCCCTGAGCTCAGAAGCAAACAAACGACCTGGGATTGAGTCCCATCTGTCACACTTGCCAACGGCATATCGTCTGCATTTGTGAAAAGCGAGCGCCGGTTCTCACATGACTTGTAACTCACACTTTGCGCTTGCAAATCAATTCAATGGACCCTTTGGACCTGAGCTTCGGAAATGGTAGATATCGTTGTACGTGACTGCTGCTGGCAGAATCATTTGGTTCTAGGTGTCTTCTGTTTCTTCTGCAAGCGCTTAGGCCTGCCAATTCGATGTTTCCATTGGACCAATTGAACCAAAGCAGCTTGAAATGGAGATGTCAATCGAGTGTAGGCCTCAGAATTCAGAATGGAAGTGTCTGCAGCAGGGATTCCTGTGCAAAAGCATGTTCCTCGGCGATGCCGCGAGCAAGTTCGTCTTGTTGAACACGGGCACATGCGAGTGGATGGTGGTTTCTTGTGCGTGGTCAAGAAAGGTTGGAACCCACGCGCCACTACACTAGAGCTGGTAGTTTGACCTCCGTTCGCTTTTGAGACGAACTGTGTGACGGCAAGACCTGTCCAAGGATGTCGTCAATTTGAACGAGAGAAGCGTCTTCCATACCTTCAAGTTCTGAACATGATGCACGGCAAATTGGCATATGTGTCGAGAATAAGGCCATTCTCGCTCTGGATGGCGCCATCAATACTTGTGTCTGATCCCCGCTATCGGAGAATGGGGACCATGAGCATGGCCACACACTGCGCATGTCTGCCACGTGTAGCTTTGCCGCACGTGCATTTCCT
>VSDK01014552.1:84991-126544 GCA_009767595.1 Symbiodinium kawagutii | reverse complement strand
CTGAACCCGTATGGCAGAGCAACCATGTTTGAGGCCTCAGGTGCGAACACAAATGGCAACGAGAACTGGAGCCCACCAAGGTTAAGGTCATCAAGGCTTTGAAGCGAACCAAGGCTTCCCTTTCTCCAAGAAACTACCCAGGCAACACCCTGAACATAGACGCAAGGTGGAGCGACACCCTATCTGTGTCAGTTCCAAGATGGTTTTTGGACGCTTGCAAGACCCTCGACGCACACTTTGGGGCTCGGTGGCACGGCTGCAACAACGAACGCCCAAAACTTCCCCCTGGCACGACTTGACAAACATGAGGTCAGTGACAGTCTTAGAACGCCCAGAGCCACGATTGCTCAAAAACTTGAAGAAATGACTTGACTCCGAGTGATCCCCACCATCACATACCAGTCTGACAAGTTTGATGGCATATATTCCGACATCTTCTGACAGTCTTTCCAGTTGTGGCACACATACTGGCTCTCTTTGACATATTTCCTAACATTCTTACTGGCATTCCATCTGGCATACATACTGGCGTTCTATCTGGCATATCTTCTGACATGTCTTCTGACATCATTGCTGGCATTCTATCTAGCGTTCTATCTGACAAATCTTCTGCCATTCTTACCGGCATTCTACCTGGCTTATCTTTTGGCATTTACTTCTGGCATATCTTCTGGCATTCTATCTGGTTATTTTTCTGGCTCGGACACTGCCGGTTGAGGTCCAGCGGTGCTCACTGAGATCGGACACTGGCGGTTGAGAGCAGGAGGAAGGAGGAGGAGGAGGAGGAGGGAGAACTGGCTCTGATAAAATCTAACAACCCTTAACGTGGCAGGTGGGGAAAAAAAAGTACTCATGAAAGCTGCCGCTCAAAGCCACAAGGGGTTAGTCCGACTACCTAGCCATTGTGGGGTGGCCCCATGGATGTTCCTAAGCTATATAGTGTCTAATCTCACTGTGCATTTCAAAATCTGTAACTCTCTTCCCATCAAAACATGGACATACAGAAACATTACTGTACACATGCAGCATCTGCATCTGTGTGTGTGTGTCTGTGTCTGTGTGTGTGTGTGCAATGTTTGCCGAAACAGTCGGCCACGTGCTTGTCATGGGCACATTCCTTTTGATCCGCCAGGGATATGTTGTTTGAAAACTCCCGGAATCGCTCTAGAAGCATTCTCTTTGCAACTAGGGGACGGCATCCTGGGATGCAATGGGATGTATAGCTATGGAACCTCTGTGATGATTGCATTCAAAAACCCTCTTCTCACAACCATTGGATTTCATGGGATGCCATCGTGACCCGACTGAGTTCTTGGTAACTTGAAATCTGAGACCTAGCGCGGTGAAGTCTCAGAAAAATCTCCAAACCAACCGCTTAAATGCGCCCCTTTGAGCAAAAACTAGGGACTGAGATTCAGGCATGTTGGCGACAAAAAAAAAAAGAACCCGCAGTGATTCTCCACAACCACTGCCAACACCGTAATCTCATATAACCCCTACGTAGGCGTGCAGGATCGCATAAGAACGACAGACAAGCAGTCACAAACCACAGTCACCTGTATGTTCGGGTTGGGGCTTCGGAGGGAGACGTATTAGGAGAGGAGCAAGCCGCCGCCCAAACATGCCCAAACTGTTGGGGAGACTTGCATCAGCTTCGCAACCACACCCCCCATACTCCCTAGAAGGGCTTCAGTGTACCCAACCTGTCATGCTGTGGTTCTGCAATTGTGTGTGCTGCCCTTTCGTCTCATTTCAGTTAAACCATCCCCTCTCAAAGATCCTCACTTGACAAATGATGATGCAAAACACTGGCCAAGAAAATTGCATCACAAGTTCAAACGAGAAACGCGCACATGCATCCACATCAAATAAGAAATCCCATGCAAAATGTGACAATCCCGGGCTCGAGCCATCAACAACTACAATCCTTCAACAAATGTAGCTGGAGACATATGGGCCAAAATGTTGCCATTGCTGACTTGACACTTCACAAAGTCCTTGATCTACCAGAGAACTGCTCTTGCAAGAAGAAATAATAGGAATAAACAGCTGGAAGAAGCGCATTGATGGCCAAATGAACTTGCAGCGGTCACTCAAAGGGAGGCGCGGAGTCAAAGGCGCTGGTGAACACTTACGCAACCAGAACAGCCACCTCACTTCTCCACAGTCATGGCTACTCAGTGCACAAGGGCACAGCTGGAAAACCCGTGGACATACGGAAAACATATGGGCGCTTCTCAAAATAGGGAAAACCAAAAAATGGATGGTTTATTACTACAAATGGTTAGTAAACTGGATGATTTGGGGGTCCCCTATTTTGAGAAACACCCAAATGCAAAATTATGCAAAACATCAAGTAAAGACTGGCAATCCAAATATGCGCAATGGCAATAAAGCACAAAAATGGAAAAACTCTCCGTCAACCTGCAGTCAAGTTTCTCGCGCGTCCTGCCAGAATTTCCGACTGCTTCCAAGTCATACATGGGATATTCCTGGGCTGTTGTGCAGCACAAGTCAATGCCAGTGTAAAGGCATTTGAGGGCCAACCCCATACGGGTCCCTAAAACGAAGATAACCCCAACAAATGTCGTTCTCCAAACCGATTTAGCATAATCTAACTCTCTAACTATAAGAACGGATATTTTGCGGGATGGTTCCTGCAACCAGTTTACACATACCAGCGACACCGTCGAACCCAACATAACAGTGCCTGCAAACACCTCCAGGACATGAAAGATTCACGCAAGCATGGTCAACCAAATTGTCAAACACGATTGCGATCTTTCACAAGTGTTCACGACAAGGAATTCTTGCAATCAAGCATCTGTACAGTTGATGTGCGTCGCACTGACACAGGCGTGCCTGAGTTTCCAAACAGTCACATCAACAAATGACAAGTGCTGAAAACTCAAAAATGAGAACAAGGGAGAAAAAAAAAGTCCAGATCGCATTTGTGTGTTGACAACTCGCATTTGGTGCAGAAACTCTGCTTCCCACCAGCCATTCCGATGATAATGCAGCCAAAGCGGCGGAAACAGCTCCAGTTCTTCACGCGCTTAACTCGCAGTTTTGGGAACGACAGATTGATATCGAGAAGATTCCCGGCTTGCCTTCGGAATTGGTCGAGGGTCACCTCTTCTTGGTCTTCTGCTTGAACAATCTGGCTGAAAGAGTCAGCATGGACCTTGCCTGACCTGTTCTAAACCAGATGGCATGCGACCCCACCAGATTTGATTGGAAAACTCGGTCGTGCATTGCGCGGGATCGAATAAACGCTTTGGCCTCACGAAATGGAGAAAGCCAGATCTCGCCACGGACATCAGTTCGACTGGCACGCGGTTTCGTTTTGGAGAAGGCAGACATCACCGCAACGTCCAGGTCCAACGACTCTTGCACCAGACTGACATGTATAGCGTGTGAGGTATCGGAGAAGGAAGCCTTTGCTGCACTTCTCTTCCAAATCATGGTGTTGACACTATTGGAAGTTGCACACCCAAATCCTGATGAAGACCAAATCATGCACATGGTGCGACGCTTTTTTCCGTGCTTCGCACTCGTTCACCGGACACTTTCACGACAACAAATTGCCATGCACTATTGAGAATTTAGAATGCCGTGCGGCATAGAGTACCTGACGGGAGACTTACATCTGTTGGCCTTTGGGACTCCCGACTCGCAGGCTCTTGCAGTTACGATTCAAATCAATTCGGCAGCCCCCTATGTTTTGAAGGGTGCCGGGGAGAGGTCCATGATAGCTATGTCAAGGTCAGGCGTGGCTATTTTTTGTTAGATTCACCTTGAAGCAGAGGCCACTTTGCCCTGCTTTTTCGAATGTGTAGGACATGACAAGGACTGGGCAGAGCGCACGGCCTTACGTCTGGGACTTTGGATCCGCATTTCACGATGCAGCTAGGACCATGACTTCTTAAATGCAAGAGGCCATCAAGACTTGGGATTGCAATGATTGGCACGCATGTCCAACCATAAAATGCCTGTGCTTAAACCTCAAAGACTTGAAGTCACAATGCACTCTCTTTTCAAGTCACCGTTTTTTTTTGATCGAGCAAATCATCATGCCACCATCTTCACGACGCCAAACTTGCATCCAAAGCCAACAGCCAGCTCCATGTTCACCACGTGCGATCAGAGCAGTCTTAGCCTGTGGGACTCTCAGGCTTCTATAGGCGAGCCTTTTCAGGCTTTCCTTTTCTTCTTTTTGACAAGGTTACATCAAACATCTCTATTCAGTTTCAAGACGCAAAGGCCTGCAGGAAAACAAATTGGACAGTTGTAAAGACATAACCTGTTCAAGTGACAAGGCGTGACTTTCAGAGGAGCAAGAGGGAACCCGAGGCCCGGGGCCGTATTGCTCAAGGTCAAATCATGCTTGGATGGTTCGTTCAAATTGGAGACGTCACAATGAGAAAACGATCCCATAAAGCATGGCTGGCGCTGGCAACTAGTCCACATGCTGACCAGTGGGGTGTGCAGAGCTGGACGGTGCTCCATCAAGAGAAAGTAACAAGAAATAGCACCACTGTTTAATTCAACTTGCTGTGAAGTCGATCTGCTTTTTCAGATTGGACCGCAAAACAGCTGTGGAAATCCAGGCAGTGCTTAGCGATGATTTACCATTTTCTTGGTGAAAAGGACACTGCTGCATGTTTCCTTCCACCCAAACATTTATCCAGGGCGTGATGGAAGCAAGGCAGAGTCGAGCAAAATACATGAAACAAAGCTGTCTTTTGAGCCTGTGCATTGGATGCTTCTATTCTCTAGTGCTTTTGCCTGCGCGGGATGGAGCTGCTTTGGAAAATCCTCGGAAGGGTGTGGGAACTCTTCAATGCAAGGCATCCTATGTCACAGCTGATCTTTTGATACATCGGTGAGAGCTGCTGGCATAGTTTTCCTTCTGTGAGGCATGGAAAGGATTTTGACTCCATATTCGCAAGAGCCATTTCGTCAAGTTTTCTTCACCATGGACACCTCTTTCACATCAATGACGCTTCAAATTCAGTACTCTCTTCCTGTTGGTAAGGATTGCATGCCATGATACTGCTCGGGATCACTGTCACTCACAAGCTTTAAGCTCAGCTCAAGCCAGACCTTTCAACTCGTGCGCTTCTTGGCAACACCATTGGAAGAATTGCAACACGCGTTGCAGAAATAGCTGCAAGGCCTGAAGGTCAATGGTCGCAATCTTAAAGCAGGTTTGGGGGAATCTTCCGTCATTGCTACTTGGTTGGCTGCTTGCTGTGAAAATTGCAACTTGAACACCGCCTGTGGGTTCGATGTCTGATTTCCGATTAGCCGAAGAAGTGGCTGTAATCGTTGCAGCAAGAGTTGGTACTTTAGGTTCTCAATCATCTCCGGAGCATCGGTGCACCTTTCACTTGGCAATCTTAACGCATCAAGCGGCAATTTGGATCTTCTGGACCTTCAGCCTCTCCATGGGCTCAAAACATCTAAAGACAAATATCCGCGTTACTCCTGTGATGCTCCGTCTCAGTGACTGCCGTCGGCCTGTGATGACATAAAGCTGCAAAACATGTGGTCGGGAAACACTTAATTTCCTACATTTGCAATAGCAAGAATTAGCAGATCGGACTTTCTGCCCGAGTGGCTTCACAGCACTTTCTCACAAACTAGCATGGCCCATCTTAAAGGTCGAGGCGTTGGCATGGTCTTTGGCACTGCCATGCGGGCAAAGTTGTTTGCTTCCTGCGTGCACCCACCAAGAGCACATCCATCTTTAACTCTCAAGGAGAGGATACGGATGAAACGAGTTGAATGATCCACACGCCCTCCCCAATGCAGAGCAGGCGTCAAACCACTGACTGCACTACCAGAAGGGGCTTCTCCATTGAAAATAAACATTATCAATGGAGAGCAAGCTCTTAGATTGAGCTGAGCAGGTCCATGCAATGGCGCAGAATTGCGATGCAATGTGGAGAGGGTCAAGGAGCACTTGGAGCACTTGGAGCACTTGTCTTGCTGTTCACAGGGCCACAGAAATGTCACTGCGGCTGCAAGGTCAGCTGCTTGCACTGCTTGAGCACTAAGGAAGTGTCAGGCTGCTTCTGCTGCCGTGCTGGAAGGACCCCATGAAAGGCTTCCAAGGCTTCCAAGGCTTCCTGCGCGGGCACTGAGGTTTCAAGAATGGCGATGTCTGCAATGCCATCCGCGCGAAGTGAATTTACACGATTTGAATGGGAAGGCCGAGCTACTGGATGCTAGCGCAGCATATGGAACGACATAGTTGCACAAAGAGTCGCTGGCAAAGCAGCTCTTGAGAACACTGAGATGCGTCACTTTTGCCGTCCGTTCGGGAGCAAAAAACATATTGGACAGAAGAACTTCAGCTGCCACACTTCGCTCCAATGTGATTCTTCCAGTGGCTCTCAGATTTAAAACCTTTGGACCTGGCTCTTAGCTTAGCATTTTCTGGAAACCGCACCTATTCGAATTTGGTAAAGCCAAATGTCATTTGGAGTGCCAGCACCGAACTCTTCCCCCAGCCCTCGTGCTAGCAGCGAAGGCTTCACAAGCTGCAAACTTCTCTCTCACTCGGTCCTTGTCAATTGCCAAACGCTTCTCTTTGATGTTTATATACGTTTACCATTGCATACCTATACTCTCCTATACTTATACGCTGCTTGTGCTGCATATGCTGCTTGCTGCTTTGGAAATTTGATTGGACGACCTGCAGCATGCTTAACCGGCCACGTCGCGCGTTGGCGCAGGGTGCAAACTCCGAAATGACCTGACTGCGCCTACGAGGTCACGTGGTCAACTTGGTCAACCGTCTTCACTGAGTCTTCACTCCTGAGATTTACATTTCGCGATGTCAGCAATCCGCAGTCTGCAAAGACGGCCAGCAAATCAACAGGTGGGATAGCAGTACCCGAGGACTTTGGAATCTCAGAAGTCAAAGGCCAGGACAAATCAGACCTGGAAATTCCTTGCGAGACTGCACTCCCAACTTTTTTCAACACGCACTGAAGGTGTTTGGACTGCAAGCATTCCACCGTGACACAGCTGAAACTGAATCAAGATTTCATTTGGAACGAAGATCGAATCAGTGTCCAAGCCGTACTATCATTTGGGTCAGTTCCCCATGGATCGAGTTTCAAAAGGGAACCCTTGTGCCAGTCGGTACTTACTATGCGCGATGTCATGCTCTGACTGGATCTGCCATCTGCAAGGGCCAAGTCGTGCAAAGCTAGATCTAACACCTGCAAGTTATTCACAAGAATGATGTTCATGTCGGACTTAGGACCAGCTAAGCCACTGTGACAACGCCTGCGAGTCGTATACATAATTAAGTGCATCCATCGGGTTCTTTCACCTGCTACTTCTGAGTTGTGTAAGGCTCACACCTGTACCGCTCAATCCCTGCACCGGTGGTTGAGCTTTACTCTTTACAGTGAAAAGAGAAGATGACATGCACGACTGAAGCGCCGCATGGTCTGTCACAAAGCGTGTCTGGGTATGAGCGACACTCTACTTCCAAGACCTTGACAGCTCAAAATCAACAAAATGCAAAGGACATTGACCATCCAACACATTTAGGGCATATTCATCTTGGGGTAACTCGGTCAAGCAAAGCGCGATGTCAACAAACTCGTCGAAGTCCTCAACCTAATGACTCTGCATTATTAAAGTGCTCTTAGGGTGCTGCAGGTTCCTGACTGCAATTTCGTTTAAAAACGGAGTGTAAACAGAAATGACAGCTGCATTTTTGTGCCAAGACTTTGTGAACAACGGTTTTCTCATTCTCATGCGTCACAGCACTGTTGTTCCATGTGGTGTTCCAAATTGAACGGAGAATATGCACTGAAACAAATAGGTGAGTCGTTGGCTTGGAGAGTTCGCAGTGTTAGCTGTGGAATCTCCTCAACTCTTGCTGCAAAGACTTGGGTCAACATCAACGTCTCCCACCACTAGCACCTTTTGCAATGGATTCCTGGTAGCCTTTCAGGCTAGAAATAAGAGGTGCTGACTTCGAATGGAAGGAAGACACTTGCTTCAACTGGGGTCAATATGGACCCATTGCAGCGATTGCTGCTGCATCTCTTTGAAAGCAAACATTGCTCAAGCAGCTCGCATCACAAAACTGGGTCTCATCAAAATCAAAAGTCACATAAGTCTGACAGGCATGGGTCTTCCACATAAAGCCACAAACAACAGATCCGCTTAGGGTCTGCCCTTCACAGAGACGACAGAGTTCATAGATTTCACTCGTCTTTCACAAGAATGACCGAGGGAAGAGAAGCTGGCATAAAAGTGGCCACCAAGCGCGTAAGCCGATTCTTTGCGCACAATCCTTCCGGCATGACGATAATTTGCAGATCCTGTAAATCAAATCGCACTTGCGGACAGCTACTTTTCCGGCCAGAGTCAGGCCGCAATCCAATGCAAGACAGTCGAACTGACAAAAACCTACTTGACATGAATGGCAAGCGACCACTGTATATGCATCCTTGGCGCTCAAGAACAAAAAGACTTCACTAGGATGATGCAACCCTGTTTCATAGTTGGCTTGTTGGCCCCGTTGATCTTCAAGGCCTCACTGAAAAGCTTTCACACGATCCCAAGGAGTGACCAAGGGAGACAGTTAGTTCCGCATCAAAGGCATCGAGCAAATCTTGGATCCCTTGTGATGCAATTCCAAAGCATTCGGAGACAATCTGAGTATCGCCTAGAGATTCTAAGGAGATCCTAGAGGCCTGGCACAAATCTTAGACGCTGCCAAGCTTGACATCAATCTACAACTTTGCTTGTTCATGCGGTTGGTCGACACTAAAATCGCTTTACTCTGGCAGGAAATGCCTGTGGAAAATGGAACCCACGATGGAAATCACACAGCTGTTACTCACATGTGGGTTTTCTTTTGACAAACGGCATGGGATTTTTTTCGCAAAATTGGCTTGGGAGAGGGGCAGAAAAAATCTGGATCAATGCTTTCTCGTCTAACACTTGAGTGGATGGGTCTGGAACACACAATCTGCGTGCGGCAGCAGTCCTTCCTGAAATTACCAGAAGCCCGCAACGCTCACAACAGAATTTCCTCATCAAAGGTTCATGTTGAGTGGAAGCAACCACAGTTGAACATATTCCAATAGAAGGCTTGAAAGCTTGCAAGAGACGACGTAGACCATCCTGGTGTTCGATCAAATTGGCTCACAACTGGCGACAACCACCAGGCCACTGTCAAGGGCATCCAGTGTGGTGCAAGAATTTGCACATGGCATTGTGGGATCCACATCATCAGGAGCAGAAGCCTCTGCAAGCGCATGAGCATGCATAGGTGCCAGAGGGCTTCGCTTCAAGCTAGCAATCAGAGCTAGAGCATTGTTGCAGTGGCAACGCTGTTGCCTCGGAAGCCACCATTTGATCACATACCTTCTTTCCCTTGGCGGGAAACTCTCTGCGGTAAGCAGAATTTTGAGGTGTTCTTCCAAGACGTGCAATCGAAAGAACGGACCCTTGCTCTCAAGCAGTGCATTTTCGTGCAAGCTCAGATTACCTAACAGCTCTCAACAAATTTTGAAACATACTTTCGGCAAGTTTGCAAGATTCTCAAGATGGATTGGAGGGAGTGGCATCCGAAACAAACTGCAGTGTGAAAGAGCTTTGATGCTGTAAACTTTTTGAAACAGAGTCCAGAGACGAAGAGAGCTGGCAAAGCCAAATGATAGCTAGGCTACTTGTCCTGTCCCGAAAGCTCTCCGCTCATCTTGATGGAATCTTATGCTGCCTTTTCCACACTGTTGCCCCATGCAACTACTACTTAGCAACGGAACAGGGATCACTCTGTGCATGATGTAAGCCCTTTCAACGGTGCAAAAACCCTGGACGAGAAATGCCATTCTTGGCATAGAGATGTGCTGGTGACAGTTTTCCGGTGAAAGAGTTCTTTTGCCGGCTCGTTGACAACATAATAACTGAGAAACCTAATTTCCCCGTACCTAGTACCGTCTTCAAAGTTCACAAGCCGGGTGTGCACAGCATTCTCCTGCACAGCATTTTCCTGCATCTTGTGACTCTTCAGGGCCTCTACTTCAGCTTTAGACCAAGATGGAAACCAAAACTAAACCAAGAATGTGAGCACACATCTGTGAGGTTCTGCCATCTTGACTTCCTGTGCCCTTGTCATTGTTAATGGTGCAGCACGGGCATCGCCCTAAGAGCTGCATGGGTAGCGGGCGAGTGACGCTTCTTTCGGTCTTGCTGCGGTGATTTCCGCTGGCAATTTGATGTTCATCTTTTTTCGATTAGTTGGTTCGTATGATTCTCAAGGGTACTTGCTACTTTTATCTGACAGGTGGGTCGCGGAATAGTCCTTTGGAATGCCACTGTTTCATCAACAGCTTGCCCCGGCCATGAACAGTCAGAGGGGTTCTACTGGTTCTACTGTCTTAACATGCCTTTAGAGATCCAAGGAGGACCCGATTCTGCATCCGCCTTGGCTAAGAATTGCTGGTTATGCTGGTTGGTTTCCAGCTTGTGTGCTGTCTTTTGCAGTTTGCCGATGCGATCAAGTCGTTCTGTGCGTTCAGGTGGAGTGCAGCCGCATCTTCGACGGACGACTCAATGTCTCTGTTTGGAAGTAAAATATTGGTCTACACTTGGTACATTTTGGTCACTTTGACACATGTCGTTCTTGAAGCACTGCTTCTGCACGGCAAGAGTAGCACGGTCCAAGTTAAATGAAGCATTGCAGGGAGCACTCCTTGTGGTATTTCTCTACACGGGAAGAACTTAGGACATGCCTCCTTTGAAAACTATTGGAGCTGACTTCCAGCAGTTTATCAGTGTTGTACCCTGTTGGGCAACGCTGCCAGGCTCAGTGTTAAAGCCGTGGAGCCCACGCAGCTTCACCCGACGGAACTTGAGGAGAGGCGCCCAAAAATGATTGGTTTGCGATCAAGAAGGGTAAATTGGATAGATAAAGTGGATAAAATCTGGATAAAATCTGGATAATTGGGTGAATAAACTGAATGATTGGACTTGAGAAACCACCATATCCCCCAGCTCGGCGAGCAGGGAGGACCTGAGGCGCGTTCACGCCAGCGAGGTCCGAGGTCATGAGGCTACGGCGAAGCCCGGAGGCGGAACGGAACGTCCCATCGCAGACTATGCCTACGACAACGATGCGACTGGCACTCACAGTGCCATGGCTGGCCCGTCGCGGCGCAGAAGCCGGTCCAGGCTTGTCCATGTCACTGGGAAGCTTCGTGAGCATCTGAGTGCAGGCCATTCTTCGTTCCAAAGTGCTGTATCTTCCCCGGGGGAAGCGTTTGAATTCACAAGATTTCACACTCGACATTTACGTTTTGATAGGTGGATCTTTCACAGAGATAGTTTGCAGCGCACGCGCTTGAATTCACAATGTTTCACACTTGACATGTTTGTTTGGACATGTAAGTCTTTCACGCAAACGGTGTTCAATATCAATGCGCGTGAATTGACAACATTTCACACTTAACATGTATATCGTGACAAAGCGCTCCCCTGCAAGATATCGTACAAGTCGTCAGTGCTGGGAACAACATTGGCACTGAGACTCACTAACTTCAGGAGCTCAACCCTCTGTGAATTCAGCACCGTGTTCAACCTTCCTCGTGCTTCGCACATTGCAAAATCCGAAATCTGACCTCGAAGAACCCCCACTGGAATCTCAGCTGTCGCTTCAAAACGTCTCAGCTCATCAAGTCCTGCGCGCTTCTTCAATTTCCACACATACGTTTCCCACCCTCAGATCCAATAGAGTGAGCTGAGCTGCTGTGAAACGACTTTCCAGTCCATCAGGGCTTTTGGAGGGCTGCATACGGAACGCCAAGACGCCATCTGACAAGAACTTGGCTCTTGACAGAGCTCTGTGCGCATCACGGGATGAAAAACATGGGCAGTCGGACTCTGCATTTGTCATGCTGTACTCTACATTCTGCGGCATGGGGCATACATCATCCACCTTCATGGAAGTTAAATGGCATGCTGATGATTCGTGCAAAATATACCAACCTGAAAATCCAAATCTCTTCAATATCAGTTGTATCTGACTTGGCATGTTGCAAACATTCTGACGTGTGGCAAGCACAGCAGCATCCAATGCAAAGACTCTAGAAAGTTTCCAGAAGGGTCGCACCCTTTCACTCTCTGGGCAAGGAGGCCAGAAGCATTTCGGTGACTGCGCCAACTCCAGTGTTTGGTGAGACATGGTCAATTGAAATTTGGACGTCGCAGAAGAAAAAGCTTGGGGCCCGTCCACAATAGGTTTGTCTTCGGCTCCGAGATTCCTCAAGTACCGTCCAATTGGCTTCGACTTCATGCCGAACACATTCGAACATGAGGATTCTAGTAATTGTGAGGCTGCAAATGCCTTGGCCGTGTTCAATGGCCGTGGCAAATGCTGCAGCAAAATTGCAAGACTTTCAGCTCCAAAACAGTTTGGAACTGATCCTGGCCTGCGCTTCATGACCTTCGTGCAAGATGAGAGATGCATCACCAGACAATCTTCATTGGCTCAGCTTTGGATTTGCTCTTGGAACCTTGGATGCGAAAATACGCTTTGTTTCTTCAGTCAGAAGAGCAAAGATCGAAGCTTCGGTGAGCTGACAACGGATGCCGGATGCCGTCCTTAGCATGGCCATGCCAATGGGAGCCTCCGCGACAGCACTACGAGGTCTTTACGCGAGCTGCGACACACGTTGCAACTTCACACTTTGCTCTGGCCTTGGGTCTTCGGTCCCTCCAGTGGTTAGGGGGTTCATGGGCGAGTCATCGAGGATCCCCGCCCCTTTGAGACTTGGAAGCCACAAAGGAGGATGCCGCCGCTGCAGCTGCGAAGCAAACTGCTCAATGCCAAGGTCACCACATCAGCGCATTGGCACTGTGCTGGCTCTCTGATAAGATGCGTTTGGGCAAATCAAAACGTCTGAGGTTCCTTCTTTCCGTGTCAAAAGTTGCCAACTCCCCTGATCCATCCACCCCTTCTCCTCTGGCAATGATTGATGGGGAGTGAGCGGAGCGGTTCGCCATGCCAATGCTTCCGCGGCAAAAACCTAAAGCCTTCATCTGACAGCTTTGTTGACAAAATATCGAACATTGCGATGTTGAGAGCCCAGCAGTGCCAAAGGCAGTTGTCACCAATCCAGCGACAGCACCGAGGTGTCACTTGCAAAGCTTGTGCTGGACAGCCCTGACCTCAACTCACGCTTTGAGATAAGCTTTTTTGCCAATCCTTCAACAGGTGTCCCGGCAGATGTCGTCAGTGAGATGAAATTTTGGTGGCGCCGTGTCACAGATGCGAACCGAGGCAGTCAATGCATGTGCACGCAGGGCATTGGCCTATCAAACGGAACTCTCAAAAGCTTTTGGCATGCAAAACGCCTCAGGTTTTCCCCCCTCAGCTGCTACACAGCTAAGTCATGTCGTCAGTGCATTGGTCTGCTCTCAGCTTGGGGCTCCCCAGTTTCAGCACGGCACTTGGAGAATGTTGGAGACCCTCCGGCCTGCAGCAATCCAAAATTCAAAAACATTTAAAGCCCTACGCGATCCACAAAGCTTCAGAAATTCAGAGCAGTCTTGATTTTGAGAAGAAGGCTAAGAAGAAACAGAAGAAGAAGTCAAGGCGTCAAACACCGACTTGTCCTATGGATCTCTTGAGCACGCAGAGCACACTGGACACGGTTTTGGTCTACGGCCATACCAACAGATTGACGGTTTTGCACAGCCTATCTACTCTTGTTTCCTTTGACTTCACAGCTGCCTGTCATCATGACAGTACTGGAAGCGCATGCTCACGTGCCGCACACATCTGCAACTTTGGCACTCAGCTGCCACAGCTGCCGAGTGAAGGCAGAACTGTCGATGCAAAGGCCGCGATAGGCTGCGATAGGCTACAGCGGCTCATGCACCAGCTCCCTCTTCAGACGCAGGATAGAGATCTGTTTGATTCGACACCCCTGGAACCAACGCCTTTGTGCACTTCTGGATGACGATTTCATCCAATTTGATCCAATTTGGTGTCCAGCTTCTTCGTTGTCTGTTCACCCTCACGTTTCTTGGCAATCTTCACGTGAAGCTGTCCACCCATGAAGAGTGGAGCAATGCGACCTGTTGAGTCATAAGTGTTCTTGAACCAGTTTCCGGCCAGGTTTCATCGGAGAGCCTAATGAGATCTAATTGGGTCGTCAAATAACTTGCTTTGCACTTCGTCTTCTTGCTGTAGCCTGCCTTTATGCTGTCCTTGAATTGCCGATGTTTATGCTGCCAAAGGCATGCTGAATCCCTGATGTAGCTGAAAACATTCACATGGCTTGGTTTCACATGACTTGGTTTCACATTCTGATGCTGAAATCCTCTGCTCACAGCTGAAAGGCTCACATTTTGAAAGTCACCCGTGGGTGGAGACCTGGTCGAAGAAAGTTGAAGTCTTCCACTTTAGAACGCCTTCGCGCGGAGTGCATCCCCAAGACCTGCAAACTTCATACGGTTTCCAAAGAGTCGAAATAAGGCACTGGGTACACTGCGAGTTGCCATAAACACTTTTGCAGGTAAACCCGTGCTGTTGGGGAGCAGCATCTTGGGGCAGAGGTGCATCGGTATTTGCGGTGAACAAGCGCTCGATCTCGATGCTTGGCTGGCAATCTTGGTGGCCTTTGATAGTTGCATGGCATCAAAGGCAACATTGCGTTCTTTCACATCATGCGAGATGCACGGCATTAGAAAACGATTCCATTGACAAAGTGCACAAGCTCAACTAGTCAAGTTCAGTGCATCTAAAAGCTTCCTGTGCAAGCACTCTTGATCTCTTCTACTTCTGTCAGCATCAGGTACTGCAAAGTCAACTGTCTCGATATGTCTCGATCCAGTTTTCCTTTTAAGCTCCTGGCTTTGGGACGGTTGCCCCAGTCAGCTCGAGGCTTGACCGGAGACCTAACCTCACTACTTGAAACTGAATAAACTCACCGCTCTATTCGAGCTCCGAGCTCCTCAAAGACAGTCTTCAGGCAACTTGGATGCTTCATGCTGCTTGTGGATCAGATCAAAGGGCAAAAGCTAGCAGAATGCTGGGCAAAACATGGCACGATGCATGGCCACCTGAAAGGTATATTCTGAGCTGGCTGGGAAACTCTGGCTTCTCAGATTTGTACCCAACACAGGCGAAACTGCCGACTTGCAGGACATGTCAATTGGTCTCGATGGGCCGCTTTCAGAAGCTGATATCTGAATTGGAACCGGGCCTGTCAACTGCCTCAGCCTGCCAACTGTATGGGCTGAATCCACAACCACTGGAATGCCCCATCCGAAGCTAGATAAGAATTACATTCCGTTTTAAAGGCTCAAAGAGATCGCGGAACGAAAGAGTGGCTTTCCTCGATTAAGTCTTGTTGCATGGACAGGAAGGCACTAGACTTTCCAAGGTCATCAGTGAACATGTGATCCTGCTACAGGTTGGATTCAGCTCTGCCGTCACCGGGAACTCAACAGCTGCGATCTGAAAATGGCGTCTGCCTGCAGCAGCGCAATGCCGTGACGTTTCATCCTTTTTTTACACACGGCATTTCTCACTCATCATCTTGGAGCCAAACCAAGCCAACTGTCCGACAGCAATTCGAGCTGTCTACGACAATAACCTACTACCATTGGGACAGTGGTCCAGGATCAATGCGAAATTGATCTCCTGCTCACGGGAAAGCTCCCACGTTCAGGGACATGAGGCATTGGCTACAACCAAGCTGTTTCCTGCGACTGCAACGTTGCCTTTCCTTCCAGCAAAACGTACGAAGGGAGTCAAGCACGTCTGGTGAAAGTTGAACCTACGCTTATTTTACATGTTTCTTACATTCAGAGGGCTGGCGCAAAAACTGAACCGTGGCTTGTTCTCTGGTGGGGTTTGTGAACTTCGAGTCTTCCTGTCTTGGATTGAACATGGCAAGATCGGCGTAGTTGTCACAGCATTGACATATCAAACTATTCCTAAAATCCGACCTCTCAGTGGGACGCTTTGCAACTGCATTGCCCAAAGGTGCTGACATTTGAAACGCCAAACCCAAGTGTCGATCTACAAAACGAGCACCTACTGTCACAGCCAAACAAACTTTCAGTTGGTTCATGGGTGCACCTGTTCTCAGGAGACGTACAATGCAAAAAACATTCTTTGGACCCAGACAGCCGCACAGTTCTTGGTGCCAAGTTGACCAATAAACTTGGCAAAGCAACCTGCCAATGCATTGTTTCTCTGGCCTCACCCACCAAGTTGTTGAGCAATGATGCCTTCAGTGATGCCTTCAGTGATGCCTTCAAACGCTAGGACCGCAAGGAGATTTTGGCGTTCGCCTCACCGAACCTTCCGAAGACATGACCATTGAAGACCTCAGGAAAGGCAAAATGCTGCTGCTGCGCATCTAAAACTAGAAGGGACATTGAGTTTCATCAATTCATTAAACCCATCGTGAAACAGAGTACTTGGGATCCTGGTGATGTGAAATCCTCCTGTCCGATGTCAGGTGTGGCACATCTACCCTGACCGCTCCGGGGTGTCATCCCACTAGATTTAAGGCACTAAACAACAAAAAAGAAAGAGCTGAAACTGAAATGATCAAAAAAACGGACCGAAACCTTCTGGTCGAGCTACACCTTAATCACTTGGTCGATGCAGGTCGGACATGGATCTGCGAGATGGACGATTTTATAAGATCACTTCAATGTCCCTCTGATGTCCTGCTCTACCATCGGCAGTGCTGTAGTCCGCAGGCCTTCAAGCAGCTTTAATATCCACTTCCCGGTTTTGAAAGCCCCAATCGCAACGCTGTCTGTGAACCGAACGGTTCTCCTTCATGGCTCATGCGTGAGCAGAATAGTCTTGGCCTTGGCCCTGTAAAGAGCGAGAACGATAGAGAAAACAGGTGGTCCACCTTCATCTGGTAAGTTCATCTCTTTCTCTGCAGCTGCTTGGCCAAGTCATCTCCTCTTGACAGCTGCTTGGCAAAAGGCGCTGTCACATGGAGCTGGCTCGCACCTCTTCATGGATGTCTCTCGCCGGTTGATCAACTTGACGGGTTGTTTTGCAAGCTGGCATTGCAGAGACCGGCTCACAGTTCCGCCACATCTACAAGTGCTGAAGCAGTTCTGCATGGAAACGTTGAGGTGACAGACCCTCCTCACCTTGCAAGAAGGCTGCATGAACCTGAGAACTGTCCCCCATGAAGGACGCGATCCATTTTCAGCTCTGATGAGGTTCTAAAATGCAGGTGGGTGCGCGAGTGAGGTATCATTCAAAGCATTCAAAGCTTTGAACTTGCTGCATGCAATCTTTGACACAAACACTTTAGATCACTCATGTCCACGCTGACCAAGCCTCGAGCAGCATTGAATAGCAATGACCCCTTTGTCAAGTTTCACGCCTCCGCGATGTTGAAATTGTTGAAGCGTCCCCCACTAGCAAGTCCCGACTAGTGAGCAGCCGTCAGCAAATAAATACAGCTTTCTTCTGGTGCCGGAATGCATCGCGCGTAACGACGACTTCTTTACAGCAAAGGCCTTCTCAAGGCTGGCTTACCCGTTATGATGGCAGAATCGGTGGAACATTGCGCTACAGTGTGCATGCCTCCATCAACAGTCAAAGCTTGGCTCGGGACCATCACTGGTATAGTCAGTCTTTCTTTATTGCACTGGTGCTATGAGCATAGCGTTGCATTGAAAGGAGAAGGTCGGCCCCCACAACAAGGAGTCGGGCTTCAAAGAGGGTACAAACTGCATCGTTTGGAGACCTTTGGTGGAGCTTTCAGGAGCTCAACTTGCAACGGTGTGGTCTCCTGCAACGACACGGCGTCCCTGTGATTTCGGTCATCAATCGCGAGCGGACAGCTACGGCTCTAGGAATTTTCAAGAGTTTCAAGCCGCGCACGGTAGCACCGGTGGCTGTAGCATTTCTTGCAACAAAAGCTCAGAACAAATATCGATTACAGAATCCGTCACCGCTGAGTTTCTAAACTTCCAGCGGCTCCATTTGAAGTCTCTGCAAGATTATCTCTACTACCAAACGGTTATCGCCCAACAGCATCGATCCGGGCAACGGCATGGCAGCACTCACCTCAGTGAAACTTGGAAGGTCATATGATCCCCGCGTTCTTGGCATATCTTCATGCATCATCATGGTATATGTTGCTGTTGTCGTCGTGATCTAAGTATTGTGCTTCTTCCTGATTTCTCCAGACAGAGCACAAAAAAGAACTAAGATGAGCCAAAATGCTTTGAGTTCACAACAGTCCCCATCCTGCACCGCCCACATGCCAACAAACAATGTATACTACACATCGTCGCGTAAGATATGATTCAGTGACATCAGCGTGTGAAACATGCCCCTCCGCCAACACGCAACGAAAATGCTGAACTTCACTAGCTCCTTGCAGTGTAGCGGCTGAGGATTCCACATGCAGGAGCAAAACAACAACGAGCGAACCACAATCCCCAAAACGGCCATGAATCCATCTGCAACTTGATCCATTGCATATATGAAACCAACATTAGTCTTGTCCATCAACCAACATTTGTCTTGTCCATCAAAATGACTCTAGATGTCCAAAATGCTGTCCCAAGAGCCATTTCGGGGAATGTCCTTGGAGAAATTGCATGCCGAGTGATGAAGAATAGTTTGAGAAAAATGACTTACTGTGTCGGACCAGCACTTAGAATATATTTAAATTCAAAACAACGTAAAGTAGATTCTATGTGCAAGAAAAATACTTAAAAACAAGAGTATTCTAAGCGTTAAGATTTTGTAATTTAAGAAAAAAGCGTATTCTAAGTGCTGGTCCGATACTGTAAGCTATCTTAAATCTTAAGCTTCTCCAATTGGATTTAGATTGGTCTTCTTGTCATCGGCCCTGGGTGCTTTTTCTTGCGCAGCGACGCGCCACGCTCAACCACTCTCCGCTGCATCACCCTCGGGTTCCGGCGCAGCGTCACCTTCAGTACCCTCAGGGACAGCGTCTTCGGCAGGATGGGCGGGGGCTTCTTGGGCGGGAGCGTCTTCGGCGGGAGCGTCTTCGGCAGGTGCATCGTCAACGTCCTGTGCCAACTTGTCACCTGTGCCATCCGTGCCGGCACCATCTGCGCCGTCTTCATCTTTGTGATTTTCTTGCTCTTCATGTGCTTCCGCGTCTTGCGCGTCTTGGGCTTCTGGCGCTTCTTGGGCTTCTTGCGCTTCTTGTGCTTCTTCTCCAGGTTTTTCTTCCTTCTCTCCTCCTTCTTGGTCCTTCTCTTCTCTGCCTTCGACATTTCCCTCTTCGTTTGCCTCTACTTCATCTTTCTCTATCATCTCAACGTCTTTTTCCCTGTGATCTTCTCCATCTCTGTGTTCTTCGGCCTTCTCTGTTCCTTCCTTTGCACCAAGGACTTCCACATCATCCCCTTCAACACATGCCTCATTCGCTTCCTGTGGAGCCTCCTGTGGGGCCTCCTGTGGGACCTCCTGCGGAACCTGTGGCGGCGCATCACGGCTTCGGCTTCTCGATCGAGGCTCTTGGCTGCGGTCGCCGCGAGCCTCCCGGGCCTCCCGGGCCTCGCGGCTCTCCGCTTCGAACTTGGCAATGCCCACCTGCCATGGAAGAAACCCATGGAAGCGCTCTGCCAAGAAGCTGTGCCAAGAAGCTGTGCCATGCTGTGCCATGCTGTGCTGTGCCAACTTCACCTGCCTTTTGCCGAAGGGACAGGAACTTCTCGAAGCCAATGGGCTCCAACCTTGCGTCAGGTGTTCATGACGCGAACATGTCGTGGGGAGGCTCAAGCATGACAGGCTTGACAGTGAGAGAGACTGAGACACTCCAAGTGATATCGAGCAGCTCTATGTTCACTGCCAGAGCTCCCACCAAGTGACAAAAAGGGAAGCTGATGGAAGCTGCACTTTAGATTCAAACAGTCTCACAATCACATAAATTAGGTCTCAATAGGTCTCATAATATGTTGCCCGCAGTTTGCTGCCCTTGGGTCTTCCGACACTCGCATGATGTGGTCCAAGACGTCTTCAGACCTCAGGACGCGCAGCAACGAACACCAGCCGAGGACAGAGACCTTCAAGACAAGTTATCAATAGTTCATCATGGTTGGTTGTTGATGCTTAATTGGCTGTTATTTACCAATCATACTTAAACAGTGACATTAGCATCATATCATTGGCAAACTGGGATTTGTGATGTTTAACGGCTAATGGGTCACTGCATGTTAGCCGTACTCTTGGTGATGATGACTCTCCTGGTTGCTGTGCTTCACGTTGAGTTGGGGCACAGTTGGATCTCGAACTCGCCCTTGCCAAAGGCTTCCACCTGGGGAAATCAGTCGGCGCGGCTGGTGAGTGCAGGGTACAGCCCAGGGTGTACCGGGCTGCAATCCTACAAGCTGTGGCATCTACAAGCAACACATAGCCATGCCAAAGTACAACATATGAAAATGATCGAAATCATTTTTCATAAATTTAGATAGATGGTAGATGTCAAAAGTACAACCTGACCAGCTTGCTTGACATGTCAACGCACAACATTGACATTGTGTGGACGAAAAGTGCATGCGGCACAAAACAAAATGCATAATATGCGCATTGCTTTCTGGACCGTACTAACGTGCAAATGTTGAAAAGCGGTCGAAATATGCATCGACATCTGCACCGTGGGACTTCCAAATGATTCCAAGATCCATTTGCTTCATATGCCTGTGACCAAGCTACTCAAACGCTTAGGATTTTTGGACTTCTTTACCTACTTGGTGGCCCTTTTTTGTTGCCGGCTACACTGTCAACGTGACGGAAGCTCTGCTGCGGTCGCCTCGGCTCTGCTAAGACAACCGTCGCCATCCACGTCGTGCCGCTGAAAAGTCGCCTCCCAGGCCTCAATTTTCGACACTCCGAGCATCAAACGAAACGAAAAATTATTCATGAAATTCATACACCTGAGTTAGAAAACAATACTACCATATAGTACCATAGCCAGTACCCAGTAATATTTCATGAAATGAATTTCGAAGTTCCATAAAAGTTATAATACAAAGTGAAAGAACATATGTGAATTGGATCCAATTGGGCCGAAGAAGTCACCCGCCGATCGTTGCGCCCAGGTCTCCACGCTTGACGCTGCTTTTCAGCTGCTGCCCTTCGCAAGCCTCGCCCTGTGCACGGCACGAAGCACTGATGGCGAGCTGCGATTCGAGCTGCGGCTCTCACGTGCCTCGGCTCTCTTCCAGGGTCCTCGAGCACCTGAACAGAAAATCGCGAAAAAATCGCATGATGTTTGCGACATGTCTCATCTATTTTCATCTATTTTCTACATTGCTTATCTTATCTTGCTTGAACTCTTGAAACAAAATCACGAAGTCTCCTGGAGTCCTCCCATCTCCTCCCATGTCCTCCCTGTTCAGAACGACCTCGTCACGGTGTCTCTGGAGCTTTGCAGGCGCTTCGACAGCCCGTCCACCTGAGAGGATCAGCGACGTTGCATGGCCCGCATGGGCGCTTCAGCAGCTATTGAAGCAGCTCTTGTTGCGATGGTGATGGGTGGTGTGGGCGTAGTGCCTCTTTTTTGACGGACCGTGCTGCTTCCCCTGCACCCATGGCTTCTTTCTTGCTCTGCAAGAATTTCTCTGACCTGTCAGGCTCAAATCGGAACGACAACGGAATGAAATGGATCCAAGACAGCCAAGTGAGACAAACA
Source organism: Symbiodinium kawagutii (assembly GCA_009767595.1). Classification (NCBI taxonomy): domain Eukaryota; class Dinophyceae; order Suessiales; family Symbiodiniaceae; genus Symbiodinium; species Symbiodinium kawagutii. The sequence goes on along the minus strand of VSDK01014552.1, from coordinate 104,834 downwards.
CTGCACAAGAGACATCCATGTCTGCCTGGTGTGGAACAAAATTGACATCTGGATAGTGACATGTCTATCCAATGCTATCCATATGTCCAATGGAGTCCGTGAGTTCAACGGTGGCCTTTGGAGCGCATCTTTGGTTTCCTCCAAGGTCTTCATGGCAGAAGAAACCGCCTCGAAGGTGACAGGTGACATCCAAGTCGCACGGGAAACAGCCAACAAAACCTACAGTTTCATGTCCACTAAGGCAGCATATGGTGGTTTCCTAAAAATCTTGTAATAGGACCCCAAAATGATTTGCTTACTGCTAATAATGATTAAGCAAGAATGATTTTGGGGGAACCCTATTTGTTGAAACCACCATATGGATCGAGGGATCTACAGTTTTTAGTGACGACACCAAAATCACCGAAGTGTTGACTTTTGTCGCTTAGCATGTAGGGAGGCTTTCGGTTACTTCTTAAATACCATGGCAAATGAAATCCTTCTTTTTTCCATGATGTGAAGAAGTTAGATTGGGAGAAAAGATTACTTTGTGCATTTTTTTTGCATCACCAATCTGCAAAGAGTTTCCAGGCAGGCGCGGACCTTTGCTGCCAGAAGGGGTGACTTTTTTTGTCGTGTAGATGGTCCCAATGGTCCCCCCGAGTCCATCTCTTTGCTCGAAAAGAATTCTTCTCCGTGCCACGCCTCCCTCCGTCTCCAAGTGTATCTTAGTGTCATTCGTCTTGCATCGTCTTGCTGTCTCTATCTCTGTCTCTCGTCCTGTTCTCTCATGACGGCGAGGCTCTCAATATCATCTCTCTCTCTCTCACCATCTTTGGGATCTCTGTCTCTCTCAGTGTCATCTCTGTCCTGACAACCAATAGCACTCTCTTCTCTCGTCAGTGGCCGCTCTTTTTTGACATCTCAGCATCGTCTCTCAGATCCCTTCTCAGAGTCATCCTTTTTCTTGGCACCTCGAAGTGCCATCTTGCTCTTGTTGTGACCGGTTCCAGTATCTCATTTGATCTCTTTGCTCAGTGCTACCTCTGCTACAGCTCTTCTGAGAGGCCGCTCTCATCAGCTCTCTTTCGAAATCTGAAGAGCATGTCAGGGGCTGCCAGGGCCACTCTTTCCGACGTCTATTCTCAGCATCAGCAGTTTCATGACATCTCTTCTCAGTTGCAGCCCTCTTCTGACACCTCTTCTCAATGTCAGCTCCTTTTCGACATCGTGCGCTGGGTTGTCAAGATGTCCATAGGATGGAAGTTCCTCTTCTGAACTTCCTTGGTTCGCGACTATAAGCATCACAAAACCTAGTCTTTCAACATCATCTACAGCAACTCATACATAAAAATATAGGTATATATACACCATGATTTTATCACTGAAGCATCAAAATAGCCAATAGCCGTTGCAAATTCACGTAGTACCATGATCACTACGAATAACGGCAGATTATAACGATTGTATAGCCATTCTCATGCCTAGTACAAGTCGAAGCTGGCTTCGTTGATAAAATTATGTACAGCACAGGGGTTAATGACCATTGTATAATGACTACATATAAAAGACTACATGTCTTATTAGTTATTAGGTTTCAGGTTTCTTATATAATGTTAATTTAGCCATTATCTAAAATGTGGGACTAAATGTCATGAATGGTTAACCATTACACACTGGTTGCGACAACCGCAGTGAATAGGAATTAAATAATAGCTAAAATAATGTCGTAACCACTATTCACATCGTATAACCATTGCTCTCAAAAAGCCACAATCATTTATCATGACTCCTCACAACCATTTCACAAATTAAAACTATTTTGCAGCCATTCAATTGAAAAAACACTATATTGCAGCCATGATGATTTGCAAACCTGATAGCTATTGATCATGGCCACTAACCATTGAACCCTTTTAATTCACAAATGAAATTGCACCAGGACTTCAGGACTACTAAACCACCATCCAGCCTACTAGCTTTATAGCCATGAATTTGAATAGCCATAGAATCTGTATTGCCAACCACAATGACTAAGTGACAATTATCCTATATAATAACCAAGATGTTATTATTTTAACAATCATGGTAAGTAATGCTTACTGATATCACAAGCATGGTTCGTAATCACAGTACCGATCCTGATAACCAGTAACAATATGAGTTTCTTACATTCACCTACCATAATTACTGGGTGATGGTCGAACCAGCCCTACGAAAAATATGCTTGTCAACCACTTGTTGGTAATTGCGATCGGGAAAAGAAGCAAAATGTAAATCAAACCACCAACCAAATTACTACTTTTTGTTACTGGCCATTCCTGGTCTTACTCGGTTAATGCTGGTTATCTCTGGCTGCTGGTTATCACTGGCCATTTGCCAAAGCACCAACCAGTTTGCTCCTAATAATTCAGCCATTTGCTTACCATAATTTGCCAGTTGCTTGCCATAAATACCATATCTTACTACTCAGTTAAACCCTGGATGAAGCTAGGGGCCCCTGGTTGATTTCTTGCTGTTCCATAATTCGCCATTTACTTACCATAACAGCTCCTGAAAACGATTTACTTACCATAATTAGCCACTTACTTACCTAATAAATGGTCATTATTATGGGCTATAATAATTGTAGTAGAGCTATTAATAACTATTCTTACCATAATTACTATACTAATGGCTTACTATGCTAACTTACTATTCTTACAGTAAAGCTAGTAACAATAGCTAGCTGGCTATTACTGTTCTTACATGATAACAGTAAATTAAACATACTATTTTTAAGTAAATAGCTATTTCATAGCCACTCAAAATTGCGATTCCTTAGCTACTGGCCACTAAAAAATCTTTATAGCACTAAGTCAATCGTTCATACCTGAGAATAGCTAGCCTTGTGAGTTCAGATGGTAGGGAACCACTTAGCTGCTAGCCACTAAGTCAATAGTTCAGCCACAGTCGTAGCCCATTGCTCTGCCTCCAAGACCTGCGTGGGGCTGCTGCTGGGCACGTCGATGCCCTTGGCGGCATCGCCACGCACCTGGGCCTCCGCCACCCGAGCCTGGCGACCGCGCCCACCAGGACGAATTTGCCAAAGTCACCATTCATTTGGTGAATCGTTGGATTTGTGAAGCAGGGGGAAGCCTGAAAACATGCTGTTGAACCGCTTTGCTGCTGGGTAGCAAGCTTGGTGCATTTCCGTGTGCTTACGTACTGACGGCCGATGACCGCTCGCGTTTCCAGTGCACATCAATTCCAACCAAGGATTTGTCATTCAACTTCGGAGAATTTCACTTTGGATGGGCGGAGGCGCATCGAAAGCTTGATCCTTGTGTCTTCAAAAAGTGTCCAATAGCAACTCCTTGTTCATAATTTGTCAATGATTGTCTTGAATGTAAAGCCATAGAGGAAGGATGAATTCGACGTCACCATGAATGGAAAAATCCTGGGGAAAATTGCAGAAACCGAGGGAAAACTCCAGGCCTCCAGGCCCAACAAAATTTCCAGGTGCCATCGCTGCAACCCTTCTACCATGGCCGACTGTAAAATCACGACCAGGTCATCCCAGGTCCACGATGACAAATCATGGGAGACAGGTCAGCCTGGGTGTTTGCTGGTGCAAAAATCTGCACTCAAAATCCCTTTATCTGGTACCCAGGAACCATGATTCTATAGTGGAAATCGGCAACAGCATTATTGAATGTATTGCGGGAAGTGTGAGAGTTGCGTGAAGAAACTAGAACACAGAAGATCTGTGGGGAAGCATGGGAAAACCATGAGGTGGTGAAAGGATTTTAAAGAATGCAAATGGGTAAGCATCAGAGTACTCCGGATACTCCTGTGCAAGCCGCATCATCCCCAGTAAGACCAAGATAGTACAATGGGCTCAACGAAGAAAACCACAGGATACCTATGGACAGAAACCTGAGAACACATTGACAACAATGGAAATCATGGAAAAACCCAATCAGAACAAATGAGAATTGGAGGAAACCGAGGAAACCATAGGAAAGTCACAGAGTCATACAGAACCTACCAGCGGGAGAATCCCACAGCGCCAGGGAGGAGACTTTGCAAACTTCAAGATCTTCAGAAAATCCAGTTTTTGAGACATTAAGAAATGTTCAAGAAAGTCTAATCCCTTCACCCCAATACTAAATCCCCCCCTAAATAGTAAGCACGGCGACCTATTTTGTTTATTAGGGGGTTCTTAATATTCAGGTCCCGGACGGACCCCTAATAATCAACCAAAATTCCCTATTTATAAAAATAGAAAAAATTGATTAAAAATTCAATTAAATCCCTTTTTTGAATTTATCTAAAATAAATCCCTTTTAATTGTTTTTTTCAAATATTGCTACAATTGGATTTCAAAGCTTACCCGCAAGTATCAATCAACATTCCCTATGACTAAAAACAAAAAATCGATCTAAGAAGTCAATTAGATCCATGTTTAAATTCTATTTGAAATATTGCTTAAAAAAATTGATTTCAAACAGGATCCGAATAATAAATTCTCAGGATCAAGCTATTTTTTATTATTGAGGGGGTAAAGACCCTTCTGGAATGAATGTGTTTTCCTATTGATTTTCAATTGCCACAATTAATAACGCGATTAAAAATCAAAAAACAAAAGAAATCAGAAATTCCACGCCTATTTTCATTATTTGGGGGACCTTAGCAATCGGGGGAAGGGATTGGTTAAGGAACTCTGAAAGAAATCTCAAGAAGTTGTTTTTTTGGTTTGTTCATTTGGCTGTGGGTCAGAACCCTGTACCCCTGGTTCCCCATCATGGACCATTGTTTTCCTACTATCATTGTTGGTCATTATCCACCATTATTGTTGGTTAATATTGACCCAAAGCCATTTAATCCCAAGAAGTGTTTTTTCATTTACAAAAATCTCCAACAGTCTGAGTCTTCGCTTCGAGATGGCGGACCAAATCCTTAGTCCCCCTGCTTCCCCTATCAGAAAAACCTGGCTGTTTTCCCTATGAAAATCTTGGAAAAAATGAACTTATCCCCCATGAAATTGGTTAAAGCCTTGACCCAACTCGCCAGCTCGCTGGTGTATTCCCTATTGTTGGTTGCTATCCCCTATTATTAACTACTAACCATTGGTTGGTTGGTTGGTTGGTTGGCTAATATTGACCCAACTCGCCATATTATCGTTAAACATAGTTGGTATCCCCTATGATTGTTAGCTATTACCCCCTATGAACCACTCACCAGCATCGTTGGAAGGGGGTGAACTTCTCCCACTATTGTTGGTTGTTATCGATTGTTAATTAGCATATATTACCCCCTATGAACCACTCACCAGCATCGTTGGAAGGGGGTGAACTTCTCCCACTATTGTTGGTTGTTAATGGCTACCCAGGATTAATAAACCCCTGGTTGATTAACTAGGGGGGTTCCCATTTTAATGGAAAACCAAGGCTTTTAGGGGATACCCCCTATTAAAAAACCAGGGGTTTATTAATCCTGGGTAGCCATTATCCCCTATGATTAACCAGCTCAACCAGCTAGAAATCACCAGCCAGGTTGGCTGCGGCTGGTTGGCTGGTTCGCACCTCCAGGGCTTCGACGTCGTCCGCAGCGTCCTTCACCAACTGTTGCACACCTCGAAACGCCACGCGCCGCGCCGCAGCGTACCCCGCGGGGCGCGTTGCGTTGCGTTGTGCCGCAGCCCGGTGGGATTTGCAAATGGATCTGTTGCATCTGTAAGAAATGACATGAAGAAATAAATCATCACACACACACATATATATAGAGAGGGAGAGAGAAAGAGATATTTAGATGGCATATATATAGATAGCATATGCCAGTGCATGAATAGTGATCATATGATATAATATCATATCCAGAAATACGTGTAAAAATAATCCGTTATGTAGACAAATATATGGTCACACATGTCAACAAATGATACGATGCTGACATGAACTACAGACATGTGTTTTCATACAATGGTACAAATATGTGGATATAGATTTAAACGTACATAAACAATCATAAACATACATCTATTCTGCACATTGGTGCATGCGTGTATGACTACTGTATACATAAACTGGATATATCTTTGTGCAGGTGTCCACAGTGAACTTGATGTGCTTACTATGTGCAGGTTCAATGGTGTAAATCCACATGTGTGCAGGTTCCATTTATAACTGCCTGCGCAAGGCTAGGCTGAGGAAAAGAGGTGCCAGGAGTCTCCTACAGGGGCCTGTGATTCGTTTCGGATTGACAAATGCTGCACATGGGAAATGCCAAGTGGACACAAATCTCCAGAAACTCCATCCATCTTTCCTTCTACCATCTTCCATCCAATCTTTCTCACCTGTCTATCTAATCTTTTTAGACTGCTTGTCTGGCTACACGTCTGCCTGACTAATGCAGTTTTTTTGTCCATCTGCGAAACTCATCTGCCAAATGACTTATCTTTATCTGCGTAACCCAGCTGTGGGCTCAACTTCGCAAAGCACGCACTTTTGACGTGAAAACGTCAACGGGAAATGGGGCTTTTTATTTGCTTCTGCCGAATTCCTGGAGTAAATCTTCCAACATGCTCCACCTTGTGCTGTCAAACACTTTCAGAAGACTGTCACCGCAAAGGGCCAGCCATTTTTCTGGAGCTCACAGGAAAACGATTCAAGAATGGGACATACAGGCTTCTTTTCCAACCGTACTCGCACTCTTAAGGACGTTTTTCCCCAGCCAATGCTGGGGCATGATACGTTGGACAATATTCCTGCAATCGTTCGTAAGCACACCTCATGGTTGAAGCTGCCACGGAGTCACGGGACAACTTGGGCGACTACGCTGTGCAAAAACCAGAAGAAACCTCTGCGACTGCAGCCCCTTTCACAACAAAAAAAGGACATTTCTTTCTGTCTTCCTCTCCTCCTTGGTGGGCATGGCTATGCTTCATTATTTTTACCCTCTCCTTGCTTATTCACTTGTTTCTATGTTTACATGTCCGTTTTGAAAGAATATTTACCTTATTCATTGATCTGTTTCTTCATATGCTTGTTTACTCACTATAACGGAATTGTTAATCATAATATCTGATATATCTATGTATTCATCTACGGTATTCAATGTTTTTCTATCTCCTTTTTTGGTTATGTATCTGATTGCTTACAAAGCATCTTATGTCTTACTTACTTATCTATTGCGTTTCCTCTCTGAAACAAGTTCCTCTCTCTGGGCTCCCTGCGCTGCAACTCCGCCTCTCGCCTTCTCTGGGCTTCCTTTCATGCACGGTGAAGCTTTGGTGAACTGAGTGGTGAAGCTATTCATGGTGGAGCATGGTGGAGCATGGTGGGGCATGGTGGGGCATGGTGATATTTTTTCCCTGCGCCAATCGACAGAAGAAACTTTGTACGATCTGTCTAGGGTCCCGCACTCCATGCAAGGTCCCACATAGCAAAGCCAGGCAAAGCTATGCAAAACTGTGCGAAGCTGTCAGCAAAGCTGTCGGCAAAGCTGTCAGCAAAGCTGTCAGCAATGCTTTCAGACGCTGCCCCCTGTCCTTTTGACAGCACAGCAAAAATCAATGTCAAGCCAGTTGCAAAGCTCACCAAGACAAGTCCTGTACATTGTCGGTCTTATTCTTTTCCTTACCGTTCGCCTTGAAGGAGTCACCGATGATCTTCTCAAAGGCGGCTTCCATCTTGGAGCTGGAAGGCACTTGCACAAAGACTTTCCCATCCTCCACTTTGATGTTGAAGGTTGACAGGTTCAAGCTGGGGTTGGCAATGCCCTCACCTGTGCGAAGGTTGTATGTGGTCTTGTAGATCGGGTCTGCGACAGTCAACGTGCCATTTGGCTGCACTCCAACTAGCCCTCGCGAGATGCTACGAGCTTGCTTGTGTGGGCAAAGATTCTGTGTGGCGAACCACTCTTCAGCTTGACCCGGCAAATGGAAAACGGCAAGTTCTTGGGCCCCATGCTTCACACTGAGCCCACCATTCTTAGGATAGTCACTGACAATTCCAGCAAAGATCCATTCCCAGCTGTCATCAGCGGAGCTGTCTTTGGAGTACAAAGCTGGCCCAGTGATATCTGGGGGACTATACAGGTTTGGATGGCGTTGGCCTCGCATGGAAATGTATTCAATCTGCTCCGAGTCATGGGTTGCATCCGTGTTCGCGAACTGCTTGAACTTCCGTCGAAGGCCTTCGTCATATGCGACCGCCTTCCACTCACACTTTTCATTGCTTCGATTGCGCTCCATCATTTTCTCCAGGTCGCAGGCGATGCCCAAAGAATCCTCAATGACAACCTTCTTGAGGTACTCGATGCCACCTTCCAGTTCCGCCAGCCAGGGGGCTGTGCGCTGCAGATGCTTGGCAGTGGTAATGTAGAACATCAGGAACCGGTCAGTGTACTTAAGCACCAGTTCTTCAGACAAGTCAGTAGCAAGCAGTTTAGCATGCACAGGCTTGGCACCGCCATTGCCACACACATACAAATTGTATCCTGCCTGGGTGGCAATTACACCCACATCCTTGCCCTGGGCTTCGGCACACTCTCGCAAACAGCCTGAGGCTGCCATCTTGATCTTGTGAGGAGCACGAAGGCCTTTGTAGCGATTCTCCATGGTGACGGCCATACTCACGGAATCCTGCTGGCCATAACGACACCAACTGGTGCCCACACAGCTCTTCACAGTTCGCAATGCCTTGCCATAGGCTTGTCCAGTCTCCATACCTGCATCCACCAACTCCTTGAAGATGTCTGGCAAGTCATGGATCTTAGCCCCATACATGCCCAAACGCTGAGCACCAGTGATTTTAGTCCATAATCCATATTTCTTCGCTGTGGTGGCAAAAGCAAGCAAGGTGTCAGGTGTGATGTCACCTCCAGGGCAACGAGGAATGACTGAGTAGGTTCCAGTCTTCTGGATGTTGGCCAGGAAACGATCGTTGGTGTCCTGAATCTGGTCACGTCCGTCTTTGAGGGCATGATCATTCCAAAGCCCTGACAGAATGGAAGCAACAATAGGCTTGCACACCTCACAACCATCTGTGCATCCTTCTTCTCCAACGGTGGACAGCACCTCTTCAAAGGACTTGAGTTCCTTTACTTTGATGATGTCAAACAGCTCCCTTCTGGAGAAGTTGAAATGACAACAAATGCGAGAGCTTCCAGCCTTTCCAAGCGTCTTGAGGGTGTGTGCCAACAACTTTGGGACCTCACCCACTGGCGTGACACAACCCCCACAGCCTGTGCCAGCCTTGCAGCTTTTTTTGATCTCAGGAACCGTGTAGGCTTCATACTCAATGATGGTCTTGCGCACTTGGCTCTTGGAAAGGCCGATGCAAGTGCAAATCAAATCATCATCAGCCAGCCCAGTACCGTCACCGCCATCCGCAACAGCAGCAGTGGCACCGGGTGGTGGCTGCTTGAAGGCAAGTGCCGCAGGGTCGTTGCCACCGAGGTCCTCTTTTTTGCTCAGTTGAAGCAGCTTTGAGTAGTCCTTTGCATCTCCAACAAGAACCCCACCCATGAGTTTGGAACCATCTGCAGAAAAACAGAGCCGTCGATATGTGTCATTGAGATGATCCTGGCAATCGATGAATTTGACATCATCCTTCCCATCGAACTGACGCTTGAACCAGAAATCTGCACTTCGGCCGAAGGATGCAACTTCGACACCCAAAAGCTTGAGCTTTGTGCTGAGATCGCTGGACACATACTCAGATGCACTAGGCCCCTTGAGCAAATTCTGTGCCAAGGTTTCAGCTTGCTCAACTCCAGGTGCCCACAAACCATAGCACATGTTCCCCTGAATTGCTGCAACTTCTCCGATGGCAAAGATGCTTTCATCTGATGATCGCAAAGACGAATCCACTTTGACACCACCCCTGGCGCCGATCTCTAGGCCACACTGCCTAGCCAACTCATCACGGGGTCGAACGCCGCAAGAGACGATAATGAGGTCTGTTTCCAGAACACTTGAAGATTCCTCTCCCTTTTCAAGCAGTTCAATGCCACTCACCTTGCCATCATCTAAAACGACACGCTTGATTTGAACGCCGCAATGCACATGAACGCCCAAGTCATTGATCTTCTTGCACAAGACCTGACCAGCTGCTTCATTGAGCTGTGTGGGCATCAAGTATGGCGCCATCTCCAAGACATGGCTCTCCATCTTCAAGTCATACACTGCCTTGGCTGCTTCCAGTCCCAGGAGCCCACCACCAATGACCACAGCACGCTTGGCCCCGGCATTGGCTCTTCCAATCAGCGATTCAAGATCTTCGATGGTGCGGTACACGAAAACACCATCTGGTCTTGATGCAGGATCATCCGGCCAGTTCATGTTCTTCTTCTCTGGGATTGTCATTCCAGGAACAGGAGGAACGAAGCAGAACGAACCAGTCGCCAAAACCAGCACATGGTAATCAACAACAGCCTCAGATTTGCCATCAGGTTTTGCATAGGAAACCTTCTTGGCCTCTCGGTCAATGGACATTGCCCGCCCATAGATGAGTTTGACATTGAGATCCTTCAGATCATCCTCACTGACATAGGACAGCTTCATCTTGTCATGTTTTGCGGCATCTCGATCTTCAAAGTACTGAGTCAACATGACGCGATTGTATGCTGGTCGAGGCTCTTCGCAAAGCACTGACACCTCATAGTCACTAGCACCACTAGTCATCTTCTCAATGAAAGAGTGGCCAATGGGGCCATGACCAATGACAAGGACCGATTTCTTCATGGCACCCGTCTCACGCTTACGACAAACTCACAGGCTTGATCAGCTGGTGGAGCATGGTAATATGATCCTTTTGCTGCTTAGTTTGTGGTGAAATGATGAATGAATGATGCATACATCGGCAAATGTGACAGTTGAATGATCCTTCGTGACAGTTGAATCTTGGTGAAATGATGCATCTAATGCACCTAAATGCAACACATCATGATTTCTCACAGGTTTCCTGCATCGCCCTGTCTCTTCATGCATTGCGTGATGAATTTCCTGTTCGTTCGGATGATTGAAGCAGCGCGCCTCGCGCTGCTTCAACTCCTCCTGGATGCGGCTCTGCGCCTCCGGCAACAAAAATATGAATGGAAGAAGAGCTTGTTAAACAAATCAATCAATAAATAAATATATTTGCAATTACAAATAGATAGATAGATAGATAGATAGATAGATAGATAGATAGATAGATAGATAGATAGAGAGAGAGAGAGAAAAAAAAAAACGTACAAATGTTTGTAATTAGATACGTACATATATGTATATCTATGTTTAGATATTGAGATGGATTTACAGATTGATAAATATACATAGGCGGATCAAAAAATGGATAAAGAAATGGATCGAGAAATGGACTCTACTGTAATGGATAAAGAGATGGATAAATATGATAAATGGATGAACAAATGGATACACAAACCGATAGATAAATGGATACATAGGCAGCACTACACGGCTCGGCTATACAGTCTCTACGCATCGGATCGTTGCAGACACGAGTGGGGACAGCTCTCAACGGCGGAGGTCTGTCACAATGCTTACAGAGACCTAGGGCTAAAATTCTGAAGGCAAGCGGAAAGATGAGTAAGAAGAGAGGTCTAAAAAAGTCTCGTGCTGAGCTTCTATTGAAAAGTACTCAGTACCAATTGAAGTGCTGAAACATGCTGCGCCTGTGTCAAGGTGTTTTGCATCTCGTCGTTGATAGAGTCTCGCGCATCTCCCATGGCCTACTGTAGGTTCACGCACACATGGCAACACGTCGCCCCATCAAAGCGGATAAATGTCCATATAAGGTGAGAAGCGCATAATCTCTCATTGACAACATGGGATAGATTAGATCGGGACCAAGTCTTTTTTCGGGGGAAAAAGCCTTTTCTGTGGATGCACAAATCACTATCAGAACTCAACATGTTGGGCCGCTGAAGCCTTCAAGTTGTCTGCAGCAACACGGTCCAGCTCGGCCTGCCCGCATCCGCAGCGATTTCAACGTGGCATTGTCTATTGAAAAAAGTGGTAAAGTGGTGGATATTTGAAATCTGTTCCGTCAGCTTTCTCAGTGCTTCGCACGGTGTGCACAAATGTCAATGCAAATGTTTTTGAAAAACATATGCACATATATATATATATATGTGTGTGTGTGTATGTATTTATCTATTTATCTATCTATCTATCTATCTATCTATCTATCTATCTATCTATCTATCTATCTATCTACTATTTATCTATCTATTCATCTGTTTACTTATATGTCTCTGAGTCACATCACATACAGTTTGCATAGTTATCTATCAATTCATCGGTTTCTATGTCTCTGAGTGTGTTTTCCTGTGTGTGTCTGTGAAGCGCGTGGTTTCCCCGTGGTTTCTACCGTCTCCTCTCGTTCGCGGTGTCGCCGGTGTCGCCTGCAACTCGTTGATGTTGCTGGGAGTCGCAGCACCTTGCGGGCGCTCCGAGGTCATCGCAGAGCCGGCAGAGGTGGACGATCCAATCCCATGACAGAAATTCCATGGGAAAAATCTCTGTATACGTGAAATACAAGGAGAAAATTTATGAAAATTTATGAAACATTCAGCTTTCTTTAAATCTAACTATTTTCAATGTACTGCATTCAGATTTATTTTAAATCGATCTAACTACTGTATATCTAACTATTTTCAATGTACTGCATGTTGTTGGCCAGTCGTTTAACTCTTGAAGATCGAAATGGTATGTGATTCCTTTCGGGGCACAAGCTATGCTGTAGCATCCTTCTCTGGAAGAGCATCTGCAACAGTCCAAGGGCAAAGAAAAGCCCTTATCAAAGTTGTGCCGCAAGCGCAGGACGTATGTTCTGTTGATCTCTATCCGTTTCTGTGTAACGCCACCCACGTGCTTTCGCCGCAACCACTGATGGTGCGTCAGATGATGCTGCATCTGTGTTTTCATGCGCTTGTGGCAACGCAAAGCTCTGTGAAACATGGATCGTGTTGGATCGCTATAGTCACTTTGGGTTTGCTAAAGACCACGCTTTGCGACGCTTTATTCTTTTTGTTTGGGCTCTGCCCCCCTGCCAACTGCTCACTTCACAGAGTGGATTGATTATTTCAAGATGGCTCAGAACGAAGAAACACCAAGAGCAAAAAAATTGCCCAAGAAAGAATCAGCTCATGGAGGTAGTACATGACAAGTGACAAGCAACGAGGCTTACGGAAGAAAGATCAGTCGAAGACAAACGAGAGAGAAAGTTCAGAGAAAAGACCAAGCCTTAGCAAGAGAGAGGGAACGAGAAAGGCGCTCCGAAACTAAATTTTGCAGTGCTTCGAGGACAAATGGGAGAAGGAAAAATCAAAGCAAACAGGTTTGACGACAGAGGTCAAAAAAGAGACAGCCCCAAGAAAAGATGAGGGAAGTTGAACTGCGTGCTGAAGCGAAAGAAAGCGCAAAGAATGGCCGGTTCAAGAAATTAGGTACAAGCATGTTCACCTTGTCCCTTTCGGGTGGATTCACCGTTGGGGTTCGAAAACTTCCGTCGTTGACATCTGTCACTTGAACATGAGACCTGTACAGACTATATTGCAAGTTTATGAATAGCTCAAATAACAGACAGTTCAATGAATAGTAAGTAGGTCTAGGAGTCTCGCTATACCTCATGCCTGTCCAGATCTTTGATTATAGGAACACATGTGACTGAAATGGAAGCAATGTATAGCCAGTCATTCAAGTCAGTCTACATGTCTTCCATGATCTTCCATGATCTTCCATGATCTTCCATGATCTTCCATGATCTTCCATGCATTTGCAGCCCGTTACATAGACATACTGCACATCGCCTGGGCATAGCTTCTGGGCTTCCTGACGCAGCTTCTTCAAGACTTTGCGCACGTTGTTCACAGCCTGGGACGCTCACCGTCGAGCCTCCGTCGAGCCTCTCGCGCCCAAAACGAGCCTCGGCTTTCCGCTCCTCTTCGCGCCGCCGCCGCGCTTCCTCGCGACTTCGAAAAGGTCATGGAACCACTTTTTGTGGCAACAGATGTCAACAGATGTCAACAAATGTCAACAGTCATGATGTGTCAACAGATCGTAACAGCATGTAACGCCATGGCGCACAAGCCGATACTAACCGCACCTCAGTCACTACAACTCGTTAGAACTGCCATTTCTGGTTTCCGCTGCGCCTCCTCTTCGCGCTGCCGACGACGCCGATCTGCCTCACGACGCGGTCCATTTCTGAGAAAAATGAGAAATTACTCAGAAACAGTTAAAAAATTCTTAAGTTAAAAAACTTCTTAGGTTGAACAGTGAAAAACCTTTTAACTTTACCCATTTTACTTATTCAAGCTTCTTAACAGTCAATAGTGCTTGCATAGTGTTCAATTATGGAGAGGACTTTGAGTTGAAGTTACAACTGGTGAAGCAGTCTCACGATGTCTCACGGCAACACAGAGACAAATGGCGGCCACAGACCCCCAGAGATGTTTCATTCGGTCGGCGCCGTTCCTCTCTTCGCCGTTCCTCTTCTCGTTGCTCCTCCTCTCTTCGTCTCTTCTCCTGAACAGCTCTCTGCCCAAGCGAATGACTGAATTGTTGGCAGATCTCAAGCCTTACGTAGTCATCATTTTTGAGAAGTCGCGACCAGTTCTCTCCAGTCTCCAGTTGAGTTGTCTTCTAAATTCCTTTTCCTGGGCAATGGGAATTCTTCATTGCTTACGCAAAAGCTTGCGCGGAGCTTTCGCGGCTGAGGTGTTTGCTTTCGCGAAACGTTTGGATGGTGATTTGCTTTCGCGGGCTGTCGCAAAACCGTCCTTTTGTGATTTTGTATGATTTTGGTGACTGTTGCTTTCGCAAAGCCAGAACAACATAACACATCAGAAAATACAAATGCATACGAACATTGCTTTCGCGAGCTTTTGCGGTGCAAGACGTAGTCAACATTTACTTGAATAAATTCCCACGAAAAGAAAAGTAAACTGACGTCAATTTAGAACGCTGCTCATTGTCTCGAGCCATTTCAAGCTGCCACCAGTTGTCTTACGTTATGCCTTTGAAACCCGCCGTATTTTGCAGCACGCATGTTCACCAAGAGCCGTTGCTAAGACAACAACGAAATCAGTCGGCATGAGCAGGATCTCAACAAGACTACATCAGCCTAAAAATTGAAGATGAGAATGTGCCAAAACTAGAAATAAACAAAGATTAACAATGTCGATACCTTGGGAGTAAAATCAGCCACCTAAAACTGGAAGCTAATTAGCCAATGCTAGCCATAAACCAATGTTAGCCATGCTTTAAGTATGACTACTCTGATATTTGCTAAAGTGCCAAGCTTAGCCAATGTCCAAGTAATGCTCCAATGTCGCTATGACTGGCACTCACAACAGCCGACCTCCAGGGATCAGGGAACAAGTATCTGCCGTTGAACTGAGTTCTTCTAACATAGGATCACTTTGAAATGAGTTGCAAAGGTCAATCAGTTGGGACGTTGACCTTTGTGATCCTAAGTCTGGTCATGATGGTTGGTAACTGGTTCACTAAGTGGCCGAAAATATGTAATAACTTTTATAACTGGTTGAAATCAGTCAATGGCTCATTACTACTCAAGCATTGACTGACTGGTTTTTAACTGGTTTAATCCGGGGCTAATAAGTGGTTAAAAACTGCTTAAGAAATGGCTAATGGTCATGTAATGCCTGGTTAACAGCTGCGGTTCAGTGCCTGGTTGACTCCGAATCCTGGAATCGTCCCGAAATGTCTCGCCTGTCGCTGTCGCTCCTGGCGCCGCCGCTCCTCTTCTCGCCGATCCGGACCTGCGGCGTTTTGACTCAAGGAATGGTCAGATCCAGCCGTTGAGAATGGGTATAGAGGGGAAGCGAATAGAGTCTATGTAGTTGGAGTGGGTAATCATATAGAATCTTATTGTAGATAGTACTTACTATAAATTCTTGTAGTTAGAGGGGATAATAACTAACTCAATCATGGAATATATAGGAATAGACTGGGTAATGGTTGGCAGATCGAGTTGTTGATAAACGCCGCGAACCACCCCCATTTTAACCATAGATGGCTGAGGATCTACTATCAAATAGGGTGGTTCTGAGCATGGATCTGCTTGAAGAGATCGTGTTGCAGAAATGTATGTCCGAGTTCAAGATTCCACGTGTTCAAGTCAGAGCTCATAAGCTTGCAAACAAGATCCAGTATTTCCAACGCAAAGAAAAAACAAAATAAAGGGGAGGTATTCTGTTGAATCACCATGCAGATCTTTCCCCTCTAATCTCTCGGAAACGTCAGTCTGACAAAAACCTTCAAGGCATCGGCCAGTCGCATGGGTCAAGGTGCCTTCCCGGCCAACAGTGATCCGCAAACGATCGTCCACCTTGCCATCCCATGGGACCTGCGAGCTACAGAGAAACAAAATGCAATCAAAACTCAGTAACAAAACTAGAAATCACGTGCGCGTATGTATATGTATTTATATATATATATAAATATTGATCGATAGATATATGCATATATATATATATATATTGAAATATTTCTAGATAGATATATTTATATATAGACATATATATACATATATCTATCTATTTATCTACATTTGTGTGTATATATGTCCATATTTATATTTATTTGTAAATTTAGATGTATATTGATACTGATATTGATATTTCAATTTATATACATTTATTTTTTATATACATTTATTGTTATATTGATATTTCTTTCTAAATCTATATCTATGTTTATATTTATATTTTTTGTCTATTTATTTCCATTTTTTAATATTGATATCTACTTTCATATTTAGACTTATATTTATAATTCAATTGATATTTATTTCGAAATTTATTTTTATATTTATATTTATTTGTATATTTATATGTAAATATTTTTACCTATATTGAGATTTATTTTCATA
The DNA here is from genome assembly GCA_009767595.1 of Symbiodinium kawagutii. NCBI lineage: Eukaryota > Dinophyceae > Suessiales > Symbiodiniaceae > Symbiodinium > Symbiodinium kawagutii. Next base: position 87,969 of record VSDK01014552.1, on the reverse strand, counting down.
TGTTTATGTAAATTGAATTTACATCTATATTTGAATATATATATATATAGATTTTTATTCATGTCTATTTGTTGATATATAATTATATGTATACGTAAATAAATATATATATATATATATATATAGATTTTTATATTTATTCATTTATTTATTTATTTATGTATTTATTTTTATATTGGTATCTATTTTCATGTCTATATTTATATTTCTAATTTTATTTCAATCTATTTTCATACTTATATCTAAATGTATACTTATATGTTTGTTTATGTTCATGTTCATTTACACATCTATATGTAGATTTAAATCTATATGTATATTCTTGTTTGCGTTTATGTTTGCATTTAAATTTCTTTGTAGATTAGATTTGTATTTATGTTGATGTTTCTGATTATAACTAGATTTGAATGTAGGTTCATATTTGTATTTAAATTTTTGTTTATGCTTAAATATTTACATTTACAAAAAAATATGCATATATCTTTTTTTTGAGTATTTACTCACATGCACGTACATACGTAAGTAGGTGTGTATGTATGAATGAATGAATGGATGAATGAATGAATGAATGAATGAATGAACGAATGAAATGAAATGAAATAAAATGAAATGAAACTAAATGACATGAAACAAAACGAAATGAAGTGAAGTGAAGTGAAATGAAATGAAATGAAATGAAACGAAATGAAATGAAACGAAATGCAACGAAAAGAAATAAAATAAAATGAACATGAACGTGAACATGAAAATGAAAATGGACATGGAAATGAAAATCGGTATGAAAACTTTAAAAAAACATGAAATGAAAATAAACATGAACATGAACATGAAAATGGAAATGAAAATGAACATGAACGCGAAAATGAAAATGAAAATGAACATGAACACGAAAATGAAAATGAAAATGAACATGAACACGAAAATGAAAATGAACATGAACATGAACATGAAAATGAAAATGCACATGAAAATGAACATGAGAATGAAAACGGAAAAAAAACTGAAAATGAAAATTAAAAACGAAAATGAAAATGCAAATGAAAATAAAAATGACAATGAAAATGAAAACTAAAATAAAAATGAAAATAAAAATGAAAATGACAATGAAAATGAAAGCAAAAATGAAAATGAAAACGAAAATGAAAATGAAAATGACAATCAAAATGAAAATGAAAACGAAAATGAAAACGAAATGGAACGAACGAACGAACAGATGTCTGTCTGTCTGTCTGTCTGTCTGTCTGGCTGTCTGTCTGTATGTATGTATGTATGTATGTTTGTATGTTTGTACGTTTGTACGTTTGTACGTTTGTATGTTTGTACGTCTGTACGTTTGTACGGTTGTACAATTGTACGATTGTACGTTTGTATGTTTGTATGTTTGTATGTTTGTATGTTTGTATATTTGTATGTTTGTATGTTTGTATGTTTGTATGTTTGTATGTATGTATGTATGTATGTATGTATGTATGTTTGTATGTTTGTATGTTTGTATGTTTGTATGTTTGTATGTTTGTATGTTTGTATGTTTGTATGTTTGTATGTTTGTATGTTTGTATGTTTGTATATTTGTATGTTTGTATGTTTGTATGTTTGTATGTTTGTATGTATGTATGTATGTATGTATGTATGTATGTATGTATGTATGTGCGTGTGCGTATGTGCATGTGTAAATGCAAATACTTATGTATATGCATGTGTAGGTGTATGTAGTGAATGTATTCTTGTAAGCAGATATGATTTACACATTCTCTCTCTCCATTGCCATATATATATATATACATATATATATATATATTTATTTATTTATTCATTTATTTGTTTATTCATCTAAATATTGTGTAGACATACACATACAGTTGCATCTTATCAAAGAAGTCTGCAAATATATGTTTTTAGCAGCTCGGGTATGCCTCAAGGCACTTGAATTGACTTGATAGTGGAAGCCAAATCAATGTGCATGAAAACACCAAGAACAACATGACATGAGCACATTTTTGCATCAAGCATATATTGACATAACCTCCACTATGGGCTGCAGGCATGGGCGTAAATACTTCGACTCGACCCATGTTGAATCTGTGTGAGCGCGCGTCATCTCCTATTTCTTTGATTCACAGGGAGGGCGCAATCTACGGAAGCAGCGTGGTGCAGTTGGAACCAACAAAAAGTAAATCATGAAGCAACTCTCGCCATGTCATGTACCAAATTATGAAACAAACCAAGCCAGGCCGCATGTATTCACGGCCCCCAACCTTTCCCCGCATGCTATGCGCAAAGGATCGCAAGGATGATGCAGGCAGGTATCTACGCACTCCCCCCCTTCACCTGCATTTCGACTCTTGCACTTAAACTGCCGTCCTGGAAAGGAAAATTCCATATAGACCCTCTCATGAGGTTGGGAGATGAAGCTCCGATGGAGATATATACACAATATATATAGAGAGAGAGAGAGACACCTTTCAGGATCCATCTTAGTTTCCAGCAAGGCGCGTTGTTATACCATGATTTGTCAACCAAAAACCATCAAGTGTATACAACTGTTACCATGATAGACTGTTGGTATTTGTTGAAGTGATATGTTGCCGGAGGACTGCCGGTATGTGTTAACATGTTGGTATACCGTGACGTTAGCCATGGTCATTCATTTGTTGGCAGTTTGTTGGTTTTGCTTGGAAGCTGTAACTGCACCTGCCACCACCATCAAAAACTACTTTCAACTATTAACCATGATTAGGCACTAATTGTTATCCACCGTCATCAATCATTGTTAACCATCATGATGTATTACCATCATGAACCAATACCATACCTCCTTAACCATTGACTAAGCACCATGATCCACCATTACCACCCATCCACCACCCATCCACCACCACCAAGCCCCCCCCTGGTGACTCCCCATGGTCCCCCCATGTCCACCCTGGCATGGCGTGCGCCTTCCAGTGGCTCCCCCGGGCGCCCCGCCGGGTGGCGGG
>VSDK01014552.1:68212-80792 GCA_009767595.1 Symbiodinium kawagutii | reverse complement strand
AGCAAAAGGACCCCCCAGCCACTGGGTGCCCCACGTTGCAGCCATCGAGGCCGGTGGCGGCACCGCTGTCTGCCGGGGCTCAGGGCGCCGCGAGCCTGGGGCTTGCTTCGATCAAGTCGTAGAGCTGTCCCCAAGTGTCTCCGAAAAAATCAGTTGATATGACTTGGGAATATGTACATATATATATATATATATATTTATATATATATATATTATAGTAATAATAGTAATAATAGTAATAACAATAATAATCATCATCATCATCAAAAAAATATGTAATATTGATTTTTAATGTAGGTTGATTTTTATTTTGATTAATATTGATTGATATGAAAAAGATCACAACCAAATCACATTTCTTCATTAATCATTGATTGATTTTAATGGTTGATTTTGAAAATGTGAGTTTGTTGTGATTCAGTGAGTTTTTTGTTTGGAGAGACATGGACTTTTCTTCAATCCGAAGACTTCACAGATCCCCGTCTCGTGAAGATTCGGAGTCAGATTAAAGAGAACTATCTATTCAGAAAGTTCTCTTAACGTCGAGATCAAAATTGATAAAATTCAATTTCAAGATGGGTTGCAGATTCCAAGTTTCAAGTCAGCCCAAGCTGTTTCGAACTGTGATGTTGCAGTCGTCTTGAATGCCTCCACCTCCGCTTCTTTCTTGAGGCCTGCAGAGCAGCATGAAAGAATCTTACGCCAACAGGTCATGGTTCGTACTTTTCAGCGGGAAAAACCAGGCGCTTAAATGTGACGGTAAATCAAGCTGCTTAAACATGTCTATCCATTCTTCCCCGCGTGTCGGCCACTCTCATCAATCAATGGCATGGATTAACTGCATTCAGTGGCGCGCTGCAACACAACAGCTATGGAGAAAACGCTCCTGCTGACCACACGTCGGAACTTCACGACTCTGCGGCCGCCCCGCCTCGTCACGTCTCGCCGCCAGTGATCTCGTTCTGAACGCGACCGTGCGTCACCTCAAAGGAGCGGCCAAAAGGAGAAAAAGAACTTGGAGAAAGAGAACTTGTTGAGATAATTTTGTTTAGAGAATTCATGCACTTTCAAAAAACAAGGAAAAAAGGGAGAATTTGTTTAGAGAACAAAGACGTAACACATCAAACCAGAACGAAAAACAATGGAAGTTATATGAACTTATTGCTCTCGTGGCGGCAGGAGGAAGAAACATAAAACGGGGGAATATTCATGGTGAGAGGGAGAGCAAGAATTCAAGATGGTTGTAAGTTATCAGACATGTGAATTTTCAAACAACATCAGCATAGGAAGGCCCACAGCAATGAGCGATCGCTCAGAGAGAAAACCATATGGGCAAATGCTCATTGGCATCATCATCTATGAAAAAAAATCTGATGCGAATCAAAAGTTCCAACCTGAGAAAGGAAAAATTGAAAGCTGCTTATGATAGCAGTTGGCGTGCAAAAAAAACCCTCCCATATATGACTCCAATTAAATGGCTCTTGAACCAACACGCATTTCGCAGTTTGTTAGACACCCAATTTCCCTCAGCGTACTGCTGGGACCATGCATGGAAACTACGAAACCATCAATAGGGAAGTCAAGGCAAGTTGGACAGCAGCAACCTATCTATCTACTTGTCTATCTGTCTGTCTGTCAATATATCCACTGAACTTAGTCTAACCGTCTATTTCGGCATGTGTCTGCTATGCGTGCAAACACTTTCACATATATCGATGCGTTCTCCTTATTATCTATCTATCTACTTTGGGATCGCCTGTCTTCAACACATGGGTTTGCCATCCTAAATCCATGTCAACCTTGGAGGACACGGGTTGGACACAAATGATTCCAAAGCGGACAAGGACATACTTGATCATACTTGAAAATAACATGTGTGCCCATCACTTTGCCCCCACTTCTGACACTCAATTCATTAATCAATGACGTGATGACTTCAAGGCTCAAACCTCTGTCATTGGGATATGGACCCCTGTCGCTTGGTCGAGGGCCTGACATGTTCAAAGCCATCTGTGTGGTCCACAACGGTTGTGTGCTTGAACTTGGAATGCGCCCATTTCATGGAGAGGTGAGGTAAGCACGGATTTGTTGCGGCCATGTATGTTTTTGTCTTGTATGCCGCCATCGCAACGAAATCCTAGGCATCTGCATCTGTCTCATCATACAAGACTTCAAGAAGGTGCCTCTGTCGTTGGGATGTGGACCTTAGCAGCGCTGCACACAGAAAAGCAGTCAAGTTCTGCGGATTCTATGATAGGTATCTTCTGACATCAAATATCCCAAATCATAGTGCCAGCTCCACTTTGTTCTGGATGAAATGAAAGCAGCCAATGTCTTGATGGTTTGCTTACCCCGCGAAAGGCATCGAAAAGCTGAATATACTGTTAGATTATCCCATCTTGCTGTCTAGAACGCACACTCCCCGGGAAAATGTATTCAAAGTCCTGACATCCAAGCAAGACTTGCATGTTCAAGAAATGCGGCTTGAATCCACATATCTGATTTGGACAGTGACACATCCCCCCCAGCCGCCCTGTATCCCTGTTTGGTCAATGACATGTGCACACACCCATTTGCATGCATGCCTAGGTAGAGGTTCAATTGGGTGGATCAAGTAGTATATGCCTTTGCCTTCCTAAATCCAACTCAACCTTGGAGGACACGATTTGGACACAGAATATTCCGAAGCGAGAAAGGACATACTTGATCATTTGTTTGCTCCTGTCTTCCACTTGATCATACTTGATAACAAAATGTGTGCCCATCACTCTGCCCCCACTTCTGACACTCAATTCATTGATCAATGACGTGATGACTTCAAGGCTCAAACCTCTGTCATTGGGATATGGACCCCTGTCGCTTGGTCGAGGGCCTGACATGTTCAAAGCCATCTGTGTGGTCCACAACTGTTGTGTGCTTGAACTTGGAATGCGTCCATTTCATGGAGAGGTGAGGTAAGCACGGATTTGTTGCGGCCATGTATGTTTTTGTCTTGTATGTCGCCATCGCAACGAAATCCTAGGCATCTGCATCTGTCTCATCACACAAGACTTCAAGAAGGTGCCTCTGTCGTTGGGATGTGGACCTTAGCAGTGCTGCACACAGAAAAGCAGTCAAGTTCTGCGGATTCTATGATAGGTATCTGCTGACATCAAAAATCTCAAATCACAATGCCAGCTCCACTTTGTTCTGGATGAAATGAAAGCAGCCAATGTCTTGATGGTTTGCTTACCCCACGAAAGGCATCGAAAAGCTGAATATACTGATAGATTATCCCATCTTACTGTCTAGAACGCACACTCCCCGGGAAAATGTATTCAAAGTCCTGACATCCAAGCAAGACTTGCATGTTCAAGAAATGCGGCTTGAATCGACATATCTGATTTGGACAGTGGCACATCCCCTCCAGCCGCCCTGTATCCCTGTTTGGTCAATGACATGTGCACACACCCATTTGCATGCATGCCTAGGTAGAGGTTCAATTGGGTGGATCAAGTAGTATATACCTTTGCCTTCCTAAATCCAACTCAACCTTGGAGGACACGATTTGGACACAGAATATTCCAAAGCGAGAAAGGACATACTTGATCATTTTTTGCTCCTGTCTTCCACCTGATCATACTTGATAACAAAATGTGTGCCCATCACTCTGCCCGCACTTCTGACACTCAATTCATTGATTAATGACGTGATGACTTCAAGGCTCAAACCTCTGTCATTGGGATGTGGACCCCTGTCGCTTGGTCGAGGGCCTGACATGTTCAAAGCCATCTGTGTGGTCCACAACTGTTGTGTGCTTGAACTTGGAATGCGTCCATTTCATGGAGAGGTGAGGTAAGCACGGATTTGTTGCGGCCATGTATGTTTTTGTCTTGTATGTCGCCATCGCAACGAAATCCTAGGCATCTGCATCTGTCTCATCATACAAGACTTCAAGAAGGTGCCTCTGTCGTTGGGATGTGGACCTTAGCGGTGCTGCACACAGAAAAGCAGTCAAGTTCCGCGGATTCTATGATAGGTATCTTCTGACATCAAATATCCCAAATCATAGTGCCAGCTCCACTTTGTTCTGGATGAAATGAAAGCAGCCAATGTCTTGATGGTTTGCTTACCCCGCAAAAGGCATCGAAAAGCTGGATATACTGTTAGATTATCCCATCTTGCTGTCTAGAACGCACACTCCCCGGGAAAATGTATTCAAAGTCCTGACATCCAAGCAAGACTTGCATGTTCAAGAAATGCGGCTTGAATCGACATATTTGATTTGGACAGTGGCACATCCCCTCCAGCCGCCCTGTATCCCTGTTTGGTCAATGACATGTGCACACACCCATTTGCATGCATGCCTAGGTAGAGGTTCAATTGGGTGGATCAAGTAGTATATACCTTTGCCTTCCTAAATCCAACTCAACCTTGGAGGACACGATTTGGACACAGAATATTCCGAAGCGAGAAAGGACATACTTGATCATTTGTTTGCTCCTGTCTTCCACCTGATCATACTTGATAACAAAATGTGTGCCCATCACTCTGCCCGCACTTCTGACACTCAATTCATTGATTAATGACGTGATGACTTCAAGGCTCAAACCTCTGTCATTGGGATGTGGACCCCTGTCGCTTGGTCGAGGGCCTGACATGTTCAAAGCCATCTGTGTGGTCCACAACTGTTGTGTGCTTGAACTTGGAATGCGTCCATTTCATGGAGAGGTGAGGTAAGCACGGATTTGTTGCGGCCATGTATGTTTTTGTCTTGTATGTCGCCATCGCAACGAAATCCTAGGCATCTGCATCTGTCTCATCATACAAGACTTCAAGAAGGTGCCTCTGTCGTTGGGATGTGGACCTTAGCAGCGCTGCACACAGAAAAGCAGTCAAGTTCCGCGGATTCTATGATAGGTATCTGCTGACATCAAAAATCTCAAATCACAATGCCAGCTCCACTTTGTTCTGGATGAAATGAAAGCAGCCAATGTCTTGATGGTTTGCTTACCCCGCGAAAGGCATCGAAAAGCTGAATATACTGATAGATTATCCCATCTTGCTGTCTAGAACGCACACTCCCCGGGAAAATGTATTCAAAGTCCTGACATCCAAGCAAGACTTGGATGTTCAAGAAGTGCGGCTTGAATCGACACAGCCGTCTTTTGGAACATCAACGGGAACAACAAACGAGGTCCTTCAAAATGGTTTGGGTCAAGGTGCCGGGGTTGTGGCCAGTGGATTTGGGGGATATCATCTCGTGTACTGGAAAGCACTGACGTTGACCTAGGGACCCACATTTTGTGGGCAATAGATAATGAAGTCAAATAAAGTGAAACCTGGACCTACTATGACCTACGGATATCTACAAATCCTTTTGTGGCAGAGGTGAAGCTTGAGGAAGTCTTGACTTCCATCAGTTCAGAAGAACATATAATCGCTTCCTACTATTACTAAACCCCCCAATTAAAAAAAAAAACACCTTGGGGGTGCACTTCTGGTTTTTTTTGTTTTTGGTCAATTGCATCTTTAATTGTAGCGATTGAAAAGGAAAAGGAAGACAACATTCCCCAAGCAACGGTTTTCCCCCTATTATAAAAAACCTCTGGCTTAGGGGATGTTTAATATTAGGGTCCTAAACACCCAAGTGGTTTTTATCATTAGGGTCCTAAATTTAATATTAGGGTCCCCTTCGTGCAGTTGGTTTTTGCAATTTTTGAAATAGGCTTTAAAAAAGAATTTGATAAAGCAAACATTAAACGCAAAAATTGTTTTTATCATTAGGGTCCTAAATGTAATATTAGGGTCCCCTTCGTGCAGTTGGTTTTTGCATTTTTTCAAATAGGCTTTAAAAAAGAATTTAATATGGCAAACATTAAATGCCAAAATGGTTTTTATCATTAGGGTCCTAAATTTAATATTAGGGTCCCCTTCGTGCAGTTGGTTTTTGCAATTTTTGAATTGGTTTTGATAAAGAATTTAATAAAGCAAACATTAAACGCCAAAATGATGTTTTTATCATTAGGGTCCTAAATCTAATATTAGGGTCCCCTTCGTGCAGTTGGTTTTTGCATTCTTTCTAAATAGGCTTTAAAAAAGAATTTAATAAGGCAAACATTAAACGCCAAAATGGTTTTTATCATTAGGGTCCTAAATGTAATATTAGGGTCCCCTAATATTGAATCCCCCTAATATTAAAAAAAAACCTTGGGGTGCTAAGTATTTGGGGAGGGGGGGAGGGTTTAGTAATAGGGGGAAAGGATTACTCGTATTTCAACACATGCATTTCAGGAAACCATGGGTCAAAGAAGCGCGAAATCTGAAGTCAACAGTGTCAGTTCAACTTCGCGGGCAGCCTGTCAAATTTCCATATGATAGGATGTGAAGTAGTCCGAATCAGGTCTCGAAGGAAGGTTTCCTGCACTAATGCGCACTACTAGTTGAGATGTGGCTTTCAACCCTGCTAAGGCTGAATAAGTTGATTAGCACTAAAAAGAGCTCTCTATAGCTTCACTCGATTTCCAAATAGAAACATCTCTTTCATTTCATTGTTCCAAAAAGAAGGGAATGAAGAAGTGAAGTGAATGAAGTGAAGTGAAGTGAAGTTAATGAAGTGAAGTGTGGAAAATGCGGTGAATTTGAAGCCTCACCTCCCAACTGGACCTCCCAATGAAGGCACCGTGGCTCAGTTCCAGGCCATCGCGGCCGTCGCCCCGGGGCTCTCGGGAAAAGACCCCTGACCGAAAACAACTGCAGGTGATAAAATGGAGTTTCGGTGCTCAAAATTTTCCAAAACAGTTTCTACTAAAGAAACTTACCAAAAGAGTTTCTACAGAGTTTTGATCGAATGGAGTTTCTACAGAGTTTTGATCAAATGGAGGGGACTCAGGGGGCAGTTTTTATAAAACGGAGTTTTTATAAATGTGACGAGAATGGAGGGGACAAAAAGAGAAAAGGAGTAAGTGACAACCTGTGAGACAGTCAGTTTTCCTCAAAATGCTTTCAGTTGAGGCCACCAGTGAAACAAGGGGTAGGGAGTGCTATAAGAAACTAGTGATGCTTTAGGAAACACTGAGAAAACACAACACTGAAATTCAATGCCTCGGCCGCCGTAGCTGTAGCCTGTCGAGAAACATGGCAAAATCTAGCACTTGGATGCCAAATGCCCAATGCTGGAGGCCCTTCCCTCACCGTGCCTTTCCCCGCACCATACATGGCCGGATACGAACAAAGGCTGCAAAATGCGGCAGGTTCCAGGACTCAAAAATGGACTTTAAAGAACATCAAAGACATGCCATGCGGTGCCATGCCGTGCCGTGCTATGCCTTGCTGCAACCGATCTGCGAGGCGCGACGCGACCTTTTCTGCAGCGAGTGACGTCGCCCCTCAGCGGCCTCGGTACTTCGTGACCTTCGCCTGGTGCCGCAGCGAATCTCATCGTGTCTCCGCGAGCCGCGCCGGTCCTGGCCTGCTTGGGATGGGAGGTGAAGGTGTGCGTTGGAACGAAGTCACCGATCTTGAATCCAACCTCAACGTGTGGAAACCGCGACAAGGGAACATCGGAATGGATCGAGCACCATGGACTTTGCAAATTTCACAAGTTCTTTGTGAACTTTGCATCTGGCCATGCCATCGTTGATCACCACAGGCACAAAGTCACGGCCATTGTGTACCTCGTGAATCCGTGGAATCAACTCACTTGGGGATGTCCAGCTATGCAGGCAACGGTCCACTTCTCTCATGACATCGGGGGCACAGCACAGGTATGGCCAATCATGGCTGGAATGATGGTGGACTGGCGGCTGTATACACGAATGGTGTCCTTCGAGGACAGCAGCGACTGCGCATACTTTCTTTTCTGCCCCATGCACGCAGGCACATGCGCACACAAGAGAACTATCATAAACTATCTGCAAGATCGAACGGTTGGTTTATTCACGGGTCAGTGTCAAGTTCATGCAAGCGGCTTGCTGGATTCCGGCGCCAAAAGATGCCAATGCGTAAAGAAAGAACATTGCACGTTAAAGTTAAAAATTAGAAATCAAATATCAAATGTCAGAAAGAAGACTGGGCAAGCTCCCATGGATTCCAATGCAACTACGCCGAGTCCTATTAAGGAAAGGGGACACCAGAGTCTAGCTACAAAAAAACTTGATTTCCATTTTCAGTTTTTCAAGCTTGGCGGGACCCCATCAGTGGTGGAGGATCTGTGGGACCAAATCCTCAGGTCACTGGTGACCCAACCATGTTCTGCCCATTTCTCCCCAAGGATGGTCGAGGGCCCCCAGAACTAAAACGCCCTCGCCAATCATGCTTTCTTGGGGATGGCTGTTTTTTGTTCATGATCAGTGTTCATAACCCCAACAGATTGCAGGAGCGTCTTCGGTAGTCCTTTTTGCCCTCTTTGTTCATGCGGGTGACTTTGTTCAGGAGGTTGATGTCCACATAAGGAGGCTTCCTGAACAAAAAGTGCGGCGGACATGAAACCTCAGCTTCTGAAGAGTGAGGCAATGGAAACCCCAGCACTCACACGTTCCCTGTCTACAATCCCCTGAACAAAGTGTCCATCTGAGGTTCTGAGACACGGTGGCATATTGCCGGACATCAACCAATACAAATTAAGACTACCTGTTGCTCATTTTCCTCCCAATCATGATATCATGATTAGCCTATGGAAGTGCTGGAGGGGTAGGTTGGATGCTCATGAAAGAAGATCTGCATATAGGCCTGACGACACGCATGTTTTAACTTTCCTTTGTCACGCAGGTCGCAGCACGGCACGTCTCCCCGGTCCTTGGCATCTGCTTGTTGCTGGCGTCACGGAGCATGGTCCACCTGCTCCAGCGGCATCAGCGAGACAACAGAGAACAGAAAAGGGCTCCGTGTTTCCTGGTACTGGCTGTCCTATGCTGTCCTATGCTGTGCTCAGGAAAGCTGCTGTTGTGAAACTGATGGAACCCTTCAAGGTGGGCCTTTGTTCAGGTTATGTCAAAATGCGTTATGCCAAGACTTCTGTTGAACATGTTGGGTCACCTTCCAACATTGCTACTGCAACTTGTCACTCTATACATTTTGCCGGTCATCCTGTGACAAAATCCCCTGGAGCACTGGTTGGGGTCCGCCGCACGAGGAAGACGCTGGACATGCTCTGTACCTGTCGCGTGGGTCTCTTGCAACTTTGCCACTCAGCTTCACCAGTGTAGATTTCAATGGTGGAAGATGGAAGAACGACTGTCAAGGTCGGTGACGGTTGGTGTGGCCAAATTTGATTTCTCCAAAGGCAAAACATGTCACAACATGGGCAAGAGATATGCCAGCTTCACGCGTCTGGACCTCGACGCGTGCCAAATCAGATTGGAAAATCACAAGATGCAAGAATCACAACCACACAAGAATGCAAAACATTGATAGATATTAAGTCATATCAATATCACACATGTAAAGAATACATATATATATATATCAATATGTTGATTGATTTGTTGATTTATTGTTGTTTATTCATTAGTTAATCTACGAATCAAGAACCTAGCGTATGTTTTGTAGCGTGAAAGTGTGCATTTCGCCGCATGGAGCCAAGGTGCAGGAGAAATCCCCACGAAGTCCACGGCTCTGAAAGACAGGGACACGCGAATCGCAGTCGAAAAATGGTGAAGCAACGAAAGCTAAGGACATGCTAAGGACAAGGATCTGTAAGGATCTGTAAGGGTGGTGAACTCACTGTTGATAATGGTTCAGAATGCTATCAAACTGTAAGGAAACATGGTGAATCGACATGAAAGCATGGTAAAACTGTTGAAAATAGTGGTCGAGGATGGTTAAAAATGGCTAACGGATGCTAACGGTAGTTTGATGCAGTTTGTAAAAGGATGGTTAACAATGGTGAATGGTGGCTGATAGTGGTTGATAACGTTAAGAAATTCAATGTGCATCTCCAAGCAGGTAGGTTGATAACCCATGTCCCAGCCTCCGCGTGGCGAGCACCGCCAGGAGAAATAGCGAAGTGCGGAGCTGAAGTGCAGAGCCGGTCGAGAATATGGAGAGAAATGACAACCATTGACCGCTGTAGAACCGTCATGAACCATCATTCACCGCAGAAGTGTTTCGAAACAAAACAAAAGCTGAAAATCATTTACCATCAATCATTCAGGGTTAACCATCAATGCGAACCATTCTGAACCATCATTGGTCCTCGTCCTTATTACTAGTCATCCACATTGTCTCCAGCGCCACCTCCGACCCCATGAGTCACTGCCAACTGCTGCGCCTGCCAAGTTCTGCAGCGCTCCATCTGCCAGGGAAAACTGGGATCCATAGGAACCGTCACGGGGAGCGATTCTTCAATTTACATCCCCATGGATCTCCATACCACCCTCCACACAGATCTCACGAATCTCCATGCAACTCCCATTTTGTATACGGAGTTCTTGGGAGATAGACCTAGTGTTTTCGGTATACACCTTTTGAGAAAAAACAAGATAGAATATGATAGAATTCCATGATACTCCATGAATCTCTCTGTCATGCATTGGTGACACCGAACCAAGGGATCTGTCAAACGTCTGGTGACTCCGCCTTGCGCTCCGCAGTCGCAGTCGGAACCGCTTCGACTTCGGCCCCCCCCGGTCTTTGAGACTTCAGCCCCGCAACATCCAACTCAGAGATACTTGGCGGAGGCGCTGCTTCACTCGGCCACGGATCACCACCGATCAGCATGTTGCAAAGCCGCCCTTTTCGCCATGCTTCCGAGTCAAAAAAAAGTTGACAGCTGCGAATCTGAAAAGCATGTCCCCGGATTGACTTTTCCGGGCTGTCTGCTGGTGTAATTGTAAAAACAACATCACTGCAAAGCTTCAAGCACGGCTTACACCAACAGACACATCGACATGGAAATTCACAAAGCGACGCGGAGACATCGCTCCCTTGGCGTCGCTCTATCTACGAAGCTGGCGACGCAGCGGGCCCCGCCTCTCGCTCAACATCGGAGCGGAAACGAAGGGACGCGCTGCGCGGAGTATTTTTCAGAGTGCCAAGCCTTCTTCAAAGCACAATGCATAACATTGCATAACTGCGTCAAGATCACGGATCACTCGAAAAGCAGCGACACGGAGTGAGATCACATGGTTTTGGGGGCTCTTGACGTTGCTCTTTGAAGGAAGTTTCCATTGGGTCAAAACTCTCATAGGTTCACCATAGTTTCTACTCTCATGGGTTCAAACCCTGATGAGTTCACAACTTTGTCATTCGCGCATTCTGAAAATACGAAATCTCTGGTGCTCTGAACCGGAACGGCCAACTCGCTGCTCCAGCGACTCCGCCATTCCAACAAAGCACAACAGAGTACAAAACGTGGCCACGACAAAACGAGAGATCCAAAGCGCGTAGCGTGTTGTGAAATAAACAGTGGATATATATATATATATATCAGATATGCGCATTGGAAATTTATTGGATGCGCATGAGCGAGCTCAGATACAACTGCACAGAGATGCAAACGCACATACATGTATGCCAGGATGTTCACTAGACATCTCATACTTTTTTGCCGGGGCGTCCAACGGTTTGCCCTCTCATACTGCATACTTCAAAAATGTACTGAGTCCCGATGAGACATTCAAATCTACGTTTAGCAAAGACAAGTGGCTGCAAATCGTGCAAAATCCTTTTCACATATATGCAACTCACAGAACAATATCCAAATCGTCGGATAAATAATAGGTGCGCACGCCGAACAGAATCCCGAGTGAGAACAGTTGAGTCAGAAAACCGTGACTAATCACATTGTATCAATATTACATAAGAGTATATGCCTATGCGCATCTGTGTGTGCACGTCCACACACCACAGTCTATACATGTATCATTGTTAATGAAACATCATACCGCTCTTTCAACACATGTCAGTGCCATTTTGTCGTAGTATCGGCGTGGCGTTTGCCAAAGCCCTGAAGTTGATTCTTCCGAGCTCTCACTTGTCATCCTGTGCAAATCCAAGACCAATCGGTGCCATTAGCGATGCCAAACAGTTCTTTGAGACATGGTGTTTTTGTGTCCTCCTCACTGAAACCGAAATGTCAACCCTTCACGGTTCAAAATGCAGGGTGAAAAAAGAACAATCAACCCTTTCCGTGGCCAAGAGGTAAGTAAACTTCAGGAGAGCACCGATCTGCACCACAAATCACATCAAATCAGATCACGAGAAAAGGCAAAAGGCAACTTGCAAAGTTGCACAACGAGAAGCCGGCAACAGCCAGCAAGGTCCTCCTTCGCCGCAGCCTCTGCTCGATTGTCATTTCCAATGCGTGGCCGTGAGCGCTGCTGCGAAGGCCTCAGAGATGTGATGACGAACATCGGTGACTCACGACGAAAATCACGAATCTTGATGAATCTTGATGAATCTTGATGAATCTTGTCTTTGATGCAAAAAGCTTCTAGGTCAGGACGAGTCCCGCTGTTTTGGGAACGCTCCTTCTGTCAGGCCTTCAGGCCGACGTTTTGGAGACCTGAAAGAGGTCCTGTTGCGGTGGCGGATCGCTTTCAGCTCCTGGAGGATCCTCGCTGTTTGTTTCGCGACAATGCGTTGGCTCTGCTGGGTCGTG
>VSDK01014552.1:63172-68124 GCA_009767595.1 Symbiodinium kawagutii | reverse complement strand
GTGTAGGACCGGTGACGTAACGGCCGAATACGGCCAGAATCCGACGGTAGAACGCGAGCGCGGCGTACCCCACTGCTGTGGCAGACACACGTGCTGCTGTTGCGACGCAGTTCGGGTTCGTAAACCGTCAAGTTCAGATCTCACCAGAGTTCTTCACCCTGAAATCCACCGCGTGTCGTCAATGTGCAAAGCTGGCAAGTACTACCATCAATGCAGTACTACTTTGCAATAGCTCTATAAAAAGCAAAAATAAATGACAGCAGGCTGGTGTCCAGGATGGTTTTCAGCTTCTCAATCTTTAAGCTCAGTACCTGTATGGTGCCCAATGGATGGTCATAGTCCAACACGAACTTGTTGGTTCCCACCTGACGATGGAGAAATGATGAGAAACGCGAAGCAACTCATGAGAAAGGCAAGCCGCAAATCTCAGCAATGGGAAATGCACAGCAAAATCGTAGGATGAAAAAGCTGAAGCCACGCGCTCGACTGCCACATTTCAACACTTGGAACTTCAACTCCCAGTATCTCCCAGCATGAATCTGTAAGACAATTGTGTAAGACACTGTCGGCAAGTGGTGCTGGGATACCTGGGACAGTGTGGCAGAGCCGGCAGTAGATGTCAGTAGTAGAGCATGGCGTGACACTCTTGTACTTCTTGCAGGGCTTTGTGGGACACTCTTGTCAGACACACTCGTGAGTCACTTACATGACATTTCTTCGTGGCACTCTATTGGAGCCCTGGTGGAAGAGTAGAAGAGCACAAAACAACACAGCATGCACAAACGCGGGGAAAACAAATGAAGGAAACAGTGAACGACCGTTCGTAGCGCGAAGAACTGGTACTGCGGGACGGGTGCTTGGACATGTCCCCGGCGCAGGCCCCAAACGGTTCAGCTACTGGAATGTGATCATGGGATGTGCATCATGGATGGATCCATCGTTAAACCACCGGTGAACTGAACAGCAACCAAGAGCAACAACCCGCGCCCACAAAGGGGCCGAATTCCCTCCAGCAAAAGGCAACTTCAGGGCCCTCTTATTCGCATATGACACATTGCAATTTGGTGTGGCTTTACCATGCTGTCACCAACATCTTGCAACAAATAATAGCGCAAAACCTTCAGTGACCAGCGTGTCAACTAGAACCCGTTTTTTGCAAACTTCAAGTTGACATGCACCTGAGAAACGTTTGCAAAATTATGGACCCGTAGGTGCAAACGGGGAGCCGGCAGACTGGCTTGTCCGAAACAAAGAGCCAAGAGTTGGGGAAGGTCGAAGTCGAATGTAAAGCTTGGGTAACACCTGCCCCTCAGATCCCTGAAGATAGGACAGCACGGAGAACGCAGCCCTGACCTTGAAGGCTCGAAGGGGAACAGGCGTGGTGTCTGTGGTCCTTATGGAAAGTCCTCCCTAAGATTAGGCCAAACAAACCAAAGAAAACGCGACCCAGTGACTCGAATGCATGTCTTCATTGATTTATGCATTTATTTATTCATTCATTCATTTATGTTTTTTGATATTCATTTATTTTGAATGCTTTTGCATTTTTTACCACAAAAAAGAGGCCTTTGTGCCCAAAAGGCAGCCCCTTGAGGGCACAGGCAGATGACAGGTGAAAAGAAGAAACTACAACCTCAGATCAGCGTAGACACATTGCTTAACACATATACATATACATATACACTTACATGCACATACACATGTACATATGCAAATACATTTACATTTACATATACATATGCATTTACATATACATGTACATATACACATACATATACATATACAAATACATAGACATAGACATAGACATATTCATATACATGCATACATGTATATATATATATATATGTGTGTGTGTGTGTGTGTGTGTGTGAGTGTGTGTGTGTGTGTGATTTATCTGAAGAAATGTTCTGTACACACATGCACAAATGTATAAGTGTAAATATACCTAAATACAAAGGCAACAAAACAAACAAATAACATAAACACAAATACGTGCATACATAGAACCATGTTTTTTGATACATATACATTTACACGCACAGATAGATATATCTATCTATCTATCTATCTATCTATCTATCTATCTATCTATCTATCTATACATGTATTTATGTTCCTGTGAGGTTAGCTACTTGCTACCACCAGCGAGCCCACCCACTGAGAAGATATGATCATGTCAGATTTGGGGGAGTGAAGCGGGGGTCGGTAAAGCTTCTCATGAGAACCCAGCGGTGGCTCCAAGTTGGGCACGATGTGAAAAACTCAGAGTATATATCTCTCTTTTCGTCGTCAACTCCGAGATCTATGTATGTGCATTTGCATTTGGATTTCAATTAACAAATATATATATATATATACATATACTTATAAGTGCGCGTAAAGATATATATATTTATTTATTTATTTATTTATTCATTTATTTATTTATTTATTTATTTATTCACATATACGCACTACAAGGTATATAAAGATATTTTTGTATGCACGCACATGTGCAGGCAAATCATATGGTCTTATCGCACCCTGATGCACCTTCCCGAAAAGCAAAACCACTTGGCTAGAATCATTCTCTGCCTGCGAGCGAAATGCACTGGCCATGAAGTTGCAGTCATGAAGCACTTCTGGCAGCGTCACCAATGACATCATTCTCTGCCTACAGCTGTCATTGCAGCTGTTTAAACACTGCGTAGGCGCTCGATAGTGCACTTGGTGTTTTGTCTTTGCCTCCAATTGAAAGTTTTTGGCCGAAGCCATGCTGCAACGGCCACGGAAATCCAAGGTTAAAGTCTTTTGCCTGCAGAGCACTGAACAAAAATAGGTAAAAATAGCACACCTCAATTCAACTTGCCAAGTGCAAGTTCTAAAGATTCGAAAGTTCCACTTCATTCCATTTCATTCCCACCTTGAATTCCATTTCGGCCGTCTGGTGCTTAGAACACAGCCACCCACCTCCTCTTTTCCGCATCTCGGCAACAGCAAGTCTCGTCCACAAGCACGGACCCATGAAGTCATGTCGACTGTTCTGATGGCCCAAAAAATGCTGCCTTTCTTGGCCTTTCACATGACCTTATCCCTATTGTTGCTTTTTCATTTGCCATTAGAAAGTCACATATGAAAGAGGCAAATGAGAATGAACCACACTTATGAATCATTTGAATCCACCGTGTCAGTGGCACAAGTTTCCGTCACAGGACGTAGGTAACACCCCGGCACCATGGCACCGGGTCTCAGCTTCCCGGCACTGAGCACACAGCATGGGACTGGCCGTCCTGGCATCAGGAGCTTAGAACAGCAAATGATAATCATCAATATCTAGTTCAATCACCAACAGTTTCCGTAAAAAAATATGTGAATATATATATATATATATATATATATATATATATGTGTGTGTGTGTGTGTGTGTTCATTTATTTATTCATTTATTTATTTATCTATTTTTATTTTCCTATCTATTCATTTATCTTAT
Source organism: Symbiodinium kawagutii (assembly GCA_009767595.1). Taxonomy (NCBI): domain Eukaryota; class Dinophyceae; order Suessiales; family Symbiodiniaceae; genus Symbiodinium; species Symbiodinium kawagutii. The sequence continues at coordinate 64,652 of VSDK01014552.1, read as the reverse complement.
TATCTATTCGTTTTTGATGTATATGATTATATATCAATCATGGCTCAGGAAATATACCATATTTGTACAGTTTGCATCCAAGATCTTCCCAAAGTCATGGTTAGTAAACGTGAGTATACCCAACAATGCCCTCCTATACCAACTAGGCATGGTTGGTACAACAACGACTATCTTATTCACAGTCATTTCTTGCTGGTTGCTGGAGTTGCTCGGGAGTCTTCCACTGTTTCCCTCGGACTGTCTCCTGGCGAAGCTCTGGTAGCTCTACATCCATACCTGGTCACAAGGACAGCCCAGGCGTTGGGCCGTCTGACTGAAACTGCTAGTTCTGTTCAGTAAATTGTCCACGTCATGTACAGTACGTAACATGTTGTGCATTTTTTGATTTTTGGGTGATTCATATGTTTACATATTGTCACACTCGTGTCTTCGTGCTTGTTCTGCCAACTGAAACCGTCTTTTTAAGCTTTGAATGTTTTGAAACCATTCTCAGTCCATAAAAGGTTCCAGACTGATTTTCCTTCCAGCTTCTCATCAGGATCAAGGTGGTCATCTGTGGTCATCTGTGGTCATCACAGCTCGAAGGGGCACAGAAGGCATTGCCGTCGCCGACCATCTCCGTGTAGTGCGACCTCAGGCAGCTCCAACTTGGCTTCGCCGCTTCGCTTCGCTCCGAGTGGAGTTTCCCGACCCCCCCAGGAGTTGAACATGAGGAGATCTGGTTGAAACATGCTGAAAAATGGTGAAACTAGCGTAGATATAGTTGAAACTACGCAGATATATATATATATATAGATATACTTTAACATAGTTGAACAGTTTAACATAGCGGCGGGGAGTTCCCCTGGAGTTGATCTCCCCTTGGTGCTCCCTGCATACGGCAAAGCTCTCGAGTGCCGCATTGCCGGGCACCGCGGGCTTCGCAGCGCTCGCACCTGAGACACAGCGCGTCTCTAGGGTTTGAAGAATGACACGCATGTGAACAGTAGATATCTTTAAACCGATCTATTTATCAACTTATCAATTTATCTATCTATCTATCTATTTATCTATCTATCTATTTATCTATCTATCTATCTATCTATCTATTTATCTATCTATCTATCTATCTATCTATCTATCTATCCTCCTATCTATCTATCTATCTATCTATCTTCGTATTTATCTATCTATCTATCTATCTATCTATCCTCCTATCTATCTATCTATCTATCTTCGTATTTATCTATCTATCTATCTATCTATCTATCTATCTATCTATCTATCTATCTATCTATCTTCCTATCTATCTATCTATCTATCTATTTATCTATTTATCTATTTATCTATCTATCTTCGTATTTATCTATCTATCTATCTTCCTATCAATCTATCTATCTATTTATTTATCTATCTATCTATCTATCTATTCATTTATCTATCTATCCATCTATGGCTCTTCCTATCTTTTTTTCTATCTATCTATTTATCTATCTATCTA
>VSDK01014552.1:55672-58172 GCA_009767595.1 Symbiodinium kawagutii | reverse complement strand
TGAGCAGTTGCTCCCCTTGTGGCTCAGTGTCCCCACTTGCCCTCGCAAAGCACTGTGAGTTTCTGCTCCTGGCGTTTCGGTGCGCCCGTTTTTTTGGACGTTGTGAAATGTGACCGATGTGAAAAAAGTGATATATATATATATATATACATATGTATATGATATACTGTATATACATGAATATCCCCATGACACTGTATTCATCTTTCTTCAATATAGCTGAATCATTTCATCACCGGCGATGGTTCAATTTGATATTCTATCTTGTCCGGCATGGGCCTAACAAGATACGTATGTGATCGATGGTCCTACGCTTTTGAAATTCAAATCATTCACAGGTGTCTTAAGTCCCACCTATGCAGAGGACGTGCGCAAAAAAAGAACATAATGTCTTTCTCCTTTTTGCTGAAGCAGCAAATTTTCGCTTCATTTGACATAGATGGTATTCAAATGAGCGCTTCTGACCCTCCTCCGCACCAGAATTCAAGTCAGTGCTCATTGGCATCAAGGACATATCTTTGTTGGTCTTTTGGAAAAGTCGCCTGCAAATCCTTGTAAGCAGAGAGCTCAACAACCGAGACCAACTTGAGACCCAACAAAAGCTCAGCTAAGGATGATTGATCTATTTTCGTCTAAGTCATCCCTTAAATCTATGGATTCATTTTTGGGTCTTAATGAATCACTAATGATCAATGATTCAAGGATCGTCCATTAAAGCAGCTTTATCATCCCACTTGTTGGGGAAGAATCGTACCTTTGGAGCTATCAAGCCATCCCTGGTGGATCAAGAATCCTTCACTACTCGCCCCTTAAGGATCAATGATCGGTAGCCGGGATCAAAGCTCCACGAATTGCCGCACCTCCTCAGCAGGCTCCACGAAGCTTGAGCTCAAACCCGGGCCCATGCCCTGATCCAAGCTCACAAGAGAAACATTTGGAATCAAATCTGGTTCAACTACCCCTATGAAAAATATTAGTCAACCAGCTATTTGTTAATAATTAGCAGGTAAAATTAAAACAAAACAAAAACAACCAACTAGATATGTTAAGAAAAATTGTTGAGATAAACATTTGGAAGCTAACATTCAGATGTGTCGAGGTGCAAATTTAGATTGTCATGTATGAATGTAAATCACCCCCCAAAAAAAGATACCATAATGTATTTTTGCATCTGTGCATATTGAAAGGGTTTGTTGATCTATATAGGTGCTTGTGTGAGTAAACAAATAAATACATGACAAAATAAGTCAAAAGACAAAGGCCTGAAAAAGGCCAAATGAGGAAAACATTTACACCTAAACATCAACAAACAAATATAAGCCGATACAATCTCAAGTAGTACTGGATAATTCATCTAAATTACATCAAATGCTAGTATATACATAAAAAAATGCACATGTTTTGATTTATTTAGGTATGCTATGTACTGTGTTCATTTCTCGATCTATTTGTGTCAAAAAGTGTCAGGCTACACATGGGCTCACATGGACCTCATGGCGGGGAGAGGCCCCGCGCCAGTTCCAGCATCTCGGCCAATTCAAAGCCACGGTCCAGGTCTGCCGGGGGCGGGCGGCACGGCACATCGGGGTCAACCATGGATGGCGGGCAGCGGGCACCAGGGACATCCGGGTACCAGCGACTTACACCAACTATTTCACATGAAATTTTGGCAATTCTGAGGCTATTCATGGCTATTCTACCTAAGTGTTTCTAGTTCTTTATGGTTTTTGGGCCTTCTTCTTTTTTTATCAATGTGTTTTTGGGAAAACAGGTCCGACATTGCCTTTCCCGCAGTTTCCAAAGCTTCTACATGGAACATGTCATCATGGCTCCACCTGAGTGTGTCGGAGTGTCCATCTTTTCCTTCACCTGACGAAGTAATGGTTCAATCTGAAGCACTCAATCCGGACACTCAACGATTCACAGCATGTTGAGAATTGTCCTTGAAACATTCTCTCGGATCTGGCTCAGTCACATTGAATCCTCTGCTTGCCTGGGTTTGGCCAAGTTTCCACCAAGCATGGTCCTGGACAGGACCGCCGAGTGTCAAGTTCAGCTCTATGATGCTACATGCGATGCCTCAATTTTTTGGTGTTGCACGCGTTTCTATGCGTGCGCTGCAGGCATACGCCAAAATGTACTCGTCCTTCCAACCACCGCATCCTTCCAAACTTGATCCCCCTTTTGGACAACTATCTTATATCTCTCTCTCTCTCTCTATCTCTCTCTCCTCCCTCCATTTGCGGTGCATGAGATGTTCTAATAGACGGCGGAGGAATACTTTCTCCAAAAGCTCTCCGAGCTTTGGTTGTTGTGGTTGTGCTGGTGGTGATCATCATTGTTGTGGTATGGTGTCGCTGTCGTTGTCGTTGTTGATGTCGTTGTCGTTGTCGTTGTCGTTGTCATTGTGTGGTTGTGGTTGTTGTTGTTGTTGTTGTTGTTGTTGTTGTTGTTGTTGTTGTTGTTGTTGTTCTTGTTGTTGTTGTTGTTGTTGTTGCTG
>VSDK01014552.1:37952-54927 GCA_009767595.1 Symbiodinium kawagutii | reverse complement strand
TGCTGGTGTTGTTGTTGTTGTTGTTGTTGTTGTTGTTGTTGTTGTTGTTGTCGTTGTCGCTGCGTGCTACGCAAGTGTTGATGGGGACGAGTGATTGCGCATGGACAAGGCATTTCTCGCTTCAACTTGATCATATGTTTGATGTGCTTGTCAGGGACCTGTCCCCGTGCCATCCTTGCCTTCGATTTCACGCTGACAAGACGCACCACAGGTCCCACATGCCTCCATGATGCCCCGTCCTGGGCAGCGGTGTCAAGCTCCATTCGTCCCATGGCAAAGGGGAGAGCTGCGAAGCTGGAGCCCACTGTTGCGCAGCTTCAATTGGAAGCCAAGTCTTGGAAAGTCCTCAATCTAAGATCCGCTCTTAAGAGCCTTTAAGAAAGGCTACTGATTACTGATCCTTGCGAGGTCAACCAAAAGCCTGGAGCAAAATGAAAATCAAAGCACGTCCAGCACGTCCACAACAAATCCTATTCGCTGGACGAAACACGAACTTTGAAGCCATGACGGGTGTCCAACATGGTCGTTGAGAGCCCCCAAGCCCCGAAGGAAGGACAGGCCCACAGGCTGATGTGAACCCCTTAGCAACTCGAAGACTTGGGGATTCTCGGGACTGAAGATGCCTGAAGTATATGGGCAAGTGGGGGACAACTCAGAGTTGTGGGGCAGCCTGCAACTCACGCTGAAACCTGGAGTCCCATGAACCACTTAGTCTCCCTTTGAGAACTGGCAGGAAAAGGGAAAATTGGGAAGAAGATCCCATAATTCATTGTCTATCCTACTGCTCAAGTATTGGTTGCATGCCACCAATTGAACAAGGCACCCAAGCTTGCCCAAAGAGGATAGGAAGTGTTGAGACAGAAGTTTTTGCAGATCTTTTGTCAGGGCGAAGTCTTGAATCTGCCACTTCACCGAAATCTGAGCATGTCTTTTCCTTTCCGATTCGCACCACCGTTCACCGCAAGGAAAAACACACAAAATTAAAAAACGATTTCTATTTTGGCATCGACTTTGTGAGACTTCAAGCCTGGAACTAATCCAAGGGGAACTAGTGTCCACATTAAAAGGGAAATTCAGGCGACGGTATCATGATATGTCATGAACCAACACCAGTTTCAGATGGTTCAGGTTGAGTTGGAAGGTCAATGCTCGCGTTCGCAGCATTTGCTTCAGCTTCCAAGTCCTTGCGTGCCTGGGCCGGGCAAAATCTGAGGGAACAAATCGTAGCAACTCCTGGAACCGGAAAGTCGCAACGGGCAATGTCGCAACTGTCAACAACATTGACTGGACCTTCTTCAACTGCTCAATTCGCTTCTTTTGACCTGATGTCTTTGAGGCTGTGGTAAACACTGAACATGTTATTACTCCAATTTCCAATCTTCTTCGAGGCCGAATGTCCTAAAGGACTGGGGACTGAAGGGACTCCCTCACATAAAACGTCCAGACATGGAATGCACTCAGATCTGCTCTCAGCCAGGAAACGACGAAGAGTTCACTGGGCTGCGCAGCTAAACAAAGTCAGCTTTCGGAACTTTGAAGTTCAAAGAAGAAACAAACGAAACTCTTTCTGTTTTGTTGGGAGCCTCTCTGAGTTCACTGCTTTCATCATCCCATAAGCTTCCCTCACCAGCCTGGACACGCGCAACACGGGTTGCATCACTATCATCATTAACACCTAGGAACAGAAGGACGGCTGAAACTTCCAAGCCAATACCATTGCAGTGGTTGGCATACCACAGATAGTCCAGGTAGAACCCAATGAGCATGGAGAGAAACGGGTCCAGAAGAAGGTCCAGACCTTACATCTGACGACGGGAAACAGGTCTGCTAGGTGTGAGGCGCGAGGCTACTTTTTTCGGAGGAAGACAAGGTGGCTGTTCAAGTTCAGGGATGGAGTGAGAAAGGGCGTGAAGTAGATAGTGTTTCTTTTGAGCTGACTAGGGGAAAAATCATAGGTTCGATGAGTTGGAGCTTGGGTTGAGGTTGAGATAGGAGAGCGAGCCTGAGTTTTGCAGAGAATAAGCGCCCCAAATGCTGCACGTGCGCCACACCATGTGGCAGGCGTCAAGGGAAGTGGATGAGAAGCGACTGAGGAAGCATAGAAGTGCGGCACAGAATATGTTTCATGAATGGTGTGATGAGGCAAACGCATGGAAAGTTCAGAAACAAAAGGAGAATGTCCAGACTGGGAGACTTAAAGATAAATGACAACCATGCAAATGGAGGGAACGGAGAACTCAAAATCACAAGAAGCCGAGGTCTGTTGCAACTCCGCTGGCCTGTTCTGCGATGTCGAAGCCTCGCAGCGTCGCTTACCACGAACCAAACGGCCGCCCTTCCAGCCGCCGCGAGCCTCGTTGAATCCATTCCTGAAGAACCTCACGCTTTCGGCACCCATGAAACATGATGAAACATGGTCCAACATGGTCCAACATGGTCCAACTGAAACATCACAACTCCAAGCACACTCCAACCACACAAGTGTCACACAACCACACTAACTAACCATACAAGTGTCACATAACCACATATAACCACACTAACTCCTGATCCATCCCTGATCCATTCCTCCAACCTCCGACGTCGCGCACCTGGGAATTCTCGGTGAGTTGCTGCGTCGACGCCAGGATCTGCGCGACGAGGCCTCGCATGGCCTCCGTTGCATCGGACACCACGGAGCCAAACTCCTGCGCCGCCACCACCGTGAACTTCACCACGCCCTGAGCACCGTGGAAACCCAACGGCGGGAAGCCCGTTAAGGGAAGCCCGTTAAGGGAAGGACCTCTCCCTGACTGAAGCTTAGTCACACTACACGTTTGATGCGTAGATTTTTGCATTTCATGGACGTCCCCAAAAAAAAACACACGAAATCGCATACATCAAACACTGAAAGGCCCACATTAACACTTAATCGTCCCAAACATTGGCAAACTGTTGGTTGCACCACATCGATCAAGGCCCGGCGTGTGTTTGCCTTCACAATTTCCTCGGCGCTGCACCTCTGTGGCACTGAAGGCGTTACGGGTGACCCGGGCCTCGCACGGCACATGGAGTTGCGACTCTCGCTCAGTGTCACAGCCCGAGATCGAGCAAAGGCGAGCTGGGTCAAGCAGTTAACCAACAATAATGGGGGATACTAACAGCTATAACCAACCAAATGGCTAATAGGGAAAACAATGGCTAATGATTTCGATCAAAACCAAATTGAAGCGTAAATGATTGGTTTGATCATCACAACGTCTTTTCGATCAAACGCTTGAAATGATGTTCATTGAAAAAGTAAGTGCGCAGACATCCAAATAGTAAAATGATATTTGATAAAATGCTTTCAAAAGTGAAAATCCTTCAAAATGGTCAAAAAGATTAATTGTAGAGACAGGCGATTGAAAGAATGCAGCGATTGTGCGGATTCCTGGATCGGTCCAACGTACTCGGGGAAACCCTGTAGTAGGTATCTGGGTATGTGTTTTTTTTCTTCCTACCCCTGCAACAAATAAATTCTGTCCCTTCATCTCTATGTCAGAAACTGCTCCTTGGTTCAATGTTGTGCAAGGCTGCTCTTTCTTCATTCACTGAGCCATGGCACTGAATCATAGGCGACTCGTGATCCGGAATCCTGTCGACATTGCATTGCACAAATCAAACATTGCAGCATCACAAGCATCAAAAGTTGCAGCATCACAAGCATCAAAAGCATCTTGTCTGTAGATCCTTAGGCTCAAAAGTCTAGGAGTTGAAACTATACAAAGCTCAGGCGCGCCGTCAGAATACTGTGGGCACGCTTCGTCAAAAGCCACTCCTGTGCTTGAGAACCAGGACAAGGTGGAGAAATCCAGAGACTTTGGAGGAAGACGACCGAAGAAATTCTTACGCCAATTGGCGGCTTGAGCACTTCTTTGCTTTCAACTTTTGTCATTGAAATGCAAAATCACAAACTGTCTTATCAAGCTGGGATGCTTCCTCTGGCCTCTCTCTCGATTTTTCACCTGTCATTCCCTCTATCTAAGGCACCTGCCATGCTTTCTTGCCTCATGGAAGTCATTTTACATCAGATTTGATCCGTCTGCCTTGCATGACTAAGTGGCTGGCCCACCGTTGACATCAGGATGGTACAGCTTGCAACGAGCTCTGTAAGCCTCGCCCGCTGCCAGAGAACCAAGCCTAGTCACAATTGATCAAATCTGCACAAACATCTGTCTGTAGGTTTGCGGCCATCTGTATCCTCTCCGGCCTGCGAGGAAGCGATCTAGGAAACGTCACTGCCAAAATGAACTGGGCCAAGAACAAACTCGATGATGGTCACTAGCGCCCAAGGGCGCACGCTGACAGGAACGGAATCCCAAGGGCTTTGTACGGATCCAGCTGGTTCGCATCATCCTCAGAGCTGCTTGGTACGGCAAAGCAAGCGAAAGATAGAGGACAACAATTGCGATCAAGACTATAAAGCTAAGAACTTCCGTCAAAGTGCTAAGTGAGAAGAAAATGAATAAAGCAGCAGAATAGTAGCAATAACAATGACAAGAACAATGATAACAATAATAACAATAGTAATGATATGAATAATGAAGATAAAATGGCAATGATACTTCTCTGTAGCGAAGAAAAAAGCCAACTGCGCAGGGTCAAAAATGGTGGGCACCCTTCAAGTCCTGGCGGGATTTTGCATCAGCTGAACCCGGGGAAATGCTGTTGAGCTGGAGAGGTCGAAGTGTTTTCCGCCCAACTTTTGCAGATGACCCATTGTTTTCGAAGTGGTTTCGGATTTCACTAATCTAATTGCAAGTACTTAAAGCCTGAAACTTCAAACCCTTTTGCTTCAAGATTCTTACATTTTCTAACAGCGGTTCGCTGTTCCCAAAACAGGGAAGCATTGAGGACCTCTGTTGCAGCAAAGCTTTGCCCCAAGGGCTGCTGATGCCAATACATCAATGCGAATTCCAGAGCAGGGAACTAGGGTCAAAGATTTACAGGTTCCACTTCTACAGATGCAACCCTCCACAGTAGGAGCTATTTTTTGCTAAGAATTCCTAAGAAGAAGCCACTTCAAATTTCATTCTGCTTCGCCAGTGGAAGCAGACAGTGCTACCCGCTGAGAGAAATGACAGGGTCTGGAGAGGCAAGGAAGGGGCAAGATGATGTGTATACATCGTTTGGAAAAACGTGGCAGGGCTCAAGATCCATGAACATCAAACATTCGACTACCGACCTCTGAGACATTTGACATCAAAGAAACCCACCGACATCGAAATGGCATGAAATGATTGGCATCGGAATGTCCAGGGCACCAAGAAGTCGAAGGGTGTTTCAGGAAGTCTCCGTGCCAATGGAAACGCATTGGACCTTGGAAGACACGGCCCCGCAACGTCGCCGTCACGGCTCCCGCACTGTCTCAGCTCGGCGCTCGGAGCGCTCCGGCTCCGAAGAGGTGCCTTGGCAGAGGCGTCAAGCTGCTTGGCTGATGCTTGATGGTTGGTTGTGGGTGATGATGGTTGATGGGGGTTGCACTATCCAGCTAGTGGCATGCACTGCTTAAAGCCACCCATCCCCACAAGGACTTTGACAGCCGAGAAAAACTCGGGAGCTCACGAGCTTTCCTATGGAAGAAGTACCCGATCCTGTGGCGCACCGACGGAGGGTGTATTCAACAAATCAAACATAATCAAACCCTCCTGTAAGAAACAAAGAGCCATTGCATACCATTGCAGTATGCCAGGTGAGCCCCACTTTTTCGGGAAAACATCTCGGCACGTTCGAAAGCCACAGGCAGCACAAAGGACAGACACTCTTGCGAGGCCAGCGACTATGACGCCAATTCAGGGAAGCATCTAGCTGAAGTGGCTTCAATTTGGGAAGGGAACTTCAAAATATCTACTTCTTGTGGACTGCGAATATCGAACCTATTGGACCAAAATAGTTGAAAGTGAATACAAATAATTGCGCACAATGTGCGGTTTCAGATATAGCTATTGTATGTGCAATGAATTCATTGGGAGTGATTGGAGTCAACAGAGCCTGTATAAATAATACACATGGCATATTCTAGAAAATGGCACAATCCATTGAATGATGGATATCATTCAAATGTATATGTGTGAGAGTGATCTTGACAAATAAGAGTAATGATTGATGAATGAGACATGTCACTACGTCAATGGGATTCAATTGCTTCGAAAACTTCACCCCAACCATCAACCAACCTGAATGAACCTTCACCAACCTTAACGAACCAACCATAACCAACCTCAACCAACCAACCTTCACCAAGTTGCTCTACACTTGGCTCCATTTCTGAACCCCTTTTTGGAATCACCAGCTCCCAAAAAAGCCTCCGGAAGGCCCTGCTTCCACAGACCTGGCCACGAATTTCTTCAGAAACCGCAGCGATCTGAAGACTTTGAAGCGACGAGTCGTGCTGATCATTTGCTGTCTATGCATGTCTATGTCACTATGTGGGGGGAAGCCCTTCTTCTGTCACATGTCTATGTCTATGTCTATATCTACCTTCTTATCATTTTTTCACAGCTGCTACTTTTGAAATTCGCACCGTGTCTGACAAAACTGAAATCTTCCTCTGCGTTTTCGTCTTAGTCGTCTTCCTCTTATTGGCAATTGCCATGAGAGCTGCGGTGGCACTGGTGGTGCTACATCCTCGTCTGGGCCAAACGAAAAAGTGAATGGCAACTTGTTGTTGTCGTTGTTGTTGTCGTTGTTGTCGTTGTTGTTGTTGCTTTTGTTGCTATAAGATTTGGAATTGTCAAGTCTTACTTCCTAAATGGTTCAGGGTTGTTTTGCTTCCTTGTCGTCAGTTTTCACATTTTGTGAGCGCTGCTGGCTATGTATACTTATAGTTGCATATTGCTCTTGCCATTGTGACTGTTGCTCTTGCTGATTTTCTTCTTGCTGGGGCCCAAGGTGATGAAGCAGCGGCCATAACAACTTGGCACGCTGCATATGCAACACCCATGGTAAGGGCGCGTGGATTTCGAGAGGCAAAGACAAAAGTTCATTTCTTCACTAGTTTGACAACTAGCAACAGGTGTGCCTGACTCCTGAACTTTCTTTATAAAGTTCCTCCCCACAAGCCAACAAGCCTGATCCTAATTCTTGAAACGAGGCTGCTTTCTGTTTCCCTGCCTTAGCTTCGCGATTCCCAAAAGTCCTCGCACCGACACACAGCAAAGAAGAGAAGAAAAGTCAGAATGAGATTCCTGTCAGTATCCTATCAACAAAAGTTGTACCAAAAAGAACTTAGAATTTCTTCACTTCTTTCAATTTCTTTGTTCTCCTCATCATGTGGTTGAAATCTGATCTTGTATCACTCCTTCGTTTGTTTCAGTCTAAATTGAAATCAAGTCGATCCTATTCCTTCCTGGAGTCTAAGTTGAAATCTATTCGAATCAGTTTTCCTTCCAAAGTTTTATTCTCATCCATTCTCAATCTATCCAAGGATGGACTTCTAAATCAATCTATATCAATGCAGATTATCATCCTTCTATTGATCTATTCAAATCTATTCTTGTTAATCTATCATCAATCTATTCAAATTAATCTATTGATTCATATTAACAATTCTATTCATAACCCGTGTGGTTTCTCAATCCATATTCTCAATCTATATCAATCCATATTGTGCACTTAGTGTTTCTCTATTCAAATCTATTCATATTCATATTACAATCTTTGCTATTCAAACTATATTGGTATTCAAATCTATTCATCTAAATCTTATTCAAATCATGTATATAATAAAATATATATATATATATATATATATATATATTTTTAATATACATATACCTACATATTTTTTTCGTTTCTTGTCGAGTTCACACCACTCTCCTGGTGGCTCCCAGCGAGACCGAGCTCACGAAGAGTGGCGCCACGGGCGCCAGCGCAACGACGATCAGAGCACACCGGCGACGCCCCGTGAACTGCGCCGTCCCGGGGCGGCGGCACATCACGCATCACGCGGCGCATCACATGGCACGTGGTTCGAAACCTTCGAAACACAAGGGGCGTTTTGCAGATGGCACGTGTTTCGCATTCAGGTTTTTCGATGTGTAAAAATCTAGTCTTGGCAAAAAAAACAAATTGAGCGATTTTGGTGAAAACTTCCACATTCGGCGATTCTTGAGCAAGTCGGCTAATGTGGGCTATGCAGTTGAAAAACTACTTGGCAGCAAGCAAAGGAAACCGAACGGTAGAGTAAGGTGGGGGAAAATGGGAAATGGGAAATGGAAGGAACTTGCAGAGAGGCTCGAGGTAGCATCTACCAGTTTAAGAATCCGTCGCGATCAATGATGATGCACGATTCATGTGTATTGACGGCTGGTTTGGGAACCACTGACAGGCTTATGAAGGATTTGTGGGTGCTTGATGCAGGATTATCATGGCTATTGCGCCATTTGGCAGGGTATCTATGGTGTTCTGGATTCTTTGTGAAAAAGTATGGAATGCCATGATGGCTTGTGCAAGATGATAAACTGCCAGGGAAGCATGCAACGACCTTTGCAAGATGCGTGGATGATTTATGCGGGATTTGTGGCCGACTTATGGATGATTTATGGAGGGTTTTTGAATGAATGCAAGAATTCATGAATGCTCAACTCAATACATGGGATGATAATAGAATACATAGGCAGGGTGCACGGATGACTGATGTCAAGTTGTGAATATTCATGAGGGGGTTATATGGCAATACTTTTTGTAGGAATTCATGGAAAAAAGGATTCGTCTGGGATTTGCCGAACAATCGGCGATTGAACCTCCAATGAAGAATCCATACGGCGAAGGAACAGGCCTGCCCTCAGTACATGATAAACAATACCCCCCAAAAAAAAAGCACGAAAGACTCATCGCGGCGATCTTTTTCCTCCTCTGGAGCTCTGTGGGGAGCTCGACAGAGGCAGTCGAGCCTCGAAGTCTGTCGAATTTCTATATACCAAAAGCATAGATCACGAGCCCCGAGGCACCGTGTCCCGTGCCTCATTTCGCCTTCGGTGCGGGTGCGCCGGGTGCTTTGGGTGTGCCGGGGACTGGCGCCGGAGGCGCCGGCTGTTTCTCCTGGCGCAGCTTCTCCAGCTGCTTCTCGAGCTGTTGTCGCTTTTCACTTTCGGCTGCAAGCTTTGAAGCCATTTCAGAACTCATCTTCTGCACTTCTTCTTTCAATTCTTTCAATGCTGCCTGGAGGTTTTGCACGCTCTTTTCCTCTTGGCTGGCAAGTAACTTTTCAAAGGTGCTTACTTGCTTGGAGGTTGTCTCCACTTCCTTCTTGTGTACCTCAATCTGCTCGCTGGTTGCTTTCTTTTGGGTTTCTAATGCTTGCTGGTGCGTCTCGAGGCCCTTGGCAGTTTCGGCCTTGTGACTTTCCAGTGCCTTTGTTTGGGCCTCCAAACCTTTGTTGGTTGCCTCCCGGTGCTCTGCAAACTCCTTCTTGTGAGCCTCCAGTTGCGCTGACGCCTCCTCCTTGTGCTTTGCCAGTGCCTGCTGATGAGATTCGAAAGTCTTCGATGTTTCAACCTTGTGCCCTTCCAAAGACTTCTGCAATCCCTCTGTTGCACTGGCCAGGGCTGCGGCTGCTTCCTTCTTGTGAGCCTCTATCTGTTCACTTGTCATTTTCTTCTGGGTTTCCAATTCTTGTTGGTGCGTCTCGAAACCTTTTCCCGTAGCCTCTTTGTGTAGCTCCAAGGCTGCCGCAGATTCTGCCAGAGACTTCTCCAGCTTTGACAGTTCTTGCTTCTGCCCGCTCAGCTGCTCCGAGGTGGATTCCTCTCAAGGTCCCACAAGGGTTGCATGTCTCAGCACTTTGGAACAGCTCAGAGATTGCTAATCAAAATTACCCTTAGCCTTAGCCCTTATGGTACTGTTATTACACGCTGCTTTTTGCATAAACGGTACTACATGAGTAGCCTGTGTAATGCCTCCGAATTCCCTCAAAAATCCTGCTTAATTCCATTGTCAAGACTTCAAAAATGAACACACGAATCACAAGCAAAGGCACCGACTTGATCTGAGCCCCAGAGCTGTAGTAAGAAAACACATCAATTCCCAATGACTAGATTGACAATTTGCTGGGAAGATTTTCATTGAAGCAACCATGGCGTTGGATGATTTAGTTGTTGGGTTGGCGATCACAAGTTATTTGGGGTAGTGCCCATAAACTCAAATGTCGTGGTGCCTCAAATGCTGAACTTAATTGTACTACCTTCCTTTTAAATTTGTGGATTCTATCTTTTCGCACTTGCTACAACACATTTCGGCAAACATTACTGTAAACTGTTGCTGGTTTTGTGAAATTTTGATGGTATTTTGGTCGTAGGGATGCTATTCTCCCAGAATCCCTCAAGGATTCTCCAAGGATGGCTCATGGATTTGCAAGGGCTTTATGGTGGATTGTTCCCACGCCCTGATGAATCCCCCAAGAATCCTTCTAAAATCCACCAAAAAATCTCCCTTTTGACCACTGCATTCACATCAATTGTATCGCAAATTGCTTTTGCAATGGGCCTCTAATGGGAATGGCGTTCATTTTTTCTGACCTAGTTTCTGGCTGGTAGTTTTAAACTTAGATTTGGTGTTTGGCCCTTGCACTCACAGATCATTGTTATTCAACCCTGCTTTACTAAGTTTTGAATTTGTGCTGATCCCCTTTTGTGCCCATACCCTATCGAGGAACTCTTGTCAAAGGAAAGTAAGGTGATTTGTGCGGGATGTGTGTTGTACTTATGAGGTAGATGAGGCAAATATGAAGTACTTGTGAGCTATGAGGTAGGTATGAGAACACAAAGGATTCTACAAGGATTTCTGGAGAAACCCTGAGGATTCCACCAGGACCCTCCAATTCCAAAAATGTACCGTATGCAAAAAGTACCAACTGGGGGTCATTAAATAGGGATTTCAGAGATATAGTGAAATATGTTTTTGAATGAGGAACGTGAAGTCCTCATGGTGGTGAACTACATTGCCCATCCCCACTCCAAAAAAACTAGGTAACAACGAGGTCCTATGTTGAAAATTGTTGATGCTGAGATTTTACTATAAGTTTGCTATGAAATTACTGCGCATTTTCTTTAAAGACCCTAAAATGTACAGAAAATATTCTCACAACATATCAGTCACTATAGAAATGTACGGTATTTACTATAGACACTACTGAGTCACTACTGTACATCATGTGACATGTTTTTTTGTTTCTCCCTGGGGTCGGACGAATCACATGGTCCCCTGGCACCTGGGTCTTCGTGGTTTGGATCCGGTGCTCCGTCAGCGCTTCATTGGTCGAGGCCCAGACGGCCGAAGCTTCCTTCGTCATCTCCTCCATGGACAGAGAGACTTCCGCACGGTAGGCCTAGCCGCGTCTTCTGCGTCACGGAGTTTTTCATGCAAAAGAATCGATTCATCTGATTCATCTATATTAATCTCATCTGTTCCCTTTTTTCTCTCTCGTTTGTCCGAATAACTCTCCCCTTTTCTCTCTAACTCTCTCCATCTATCTCCTTTATGACTCTGTCCTTGTCTCCTTAATTCTCTTCCTTTCTCTCCATTCTCCCCATCATTTTCATTCTTCTACATTCAAGCACTCTCAGTACTCTCTCAGTACTACATTCTTCCTTTTGCTTCTCCATTCCTTCATTCAAGTATTATTTTTTCTTCCTTTTCCTTCTCGCAAGGTCCCGCCTCAAGGGCTTTGGCCGAAGCAGCCTTGGCATCACTGAGGTCTTTCTCCATGGTGCTCTGCGTCGCCTTCATCGTCCCGGACACCTGCGAAACGCGCCGTGTTGCGACTTGGCACCCTATGAAGTGCCACAAGATTCAGTGAGATACTAATGATGATGAGATGTAGATTTATAATGATTTATGCAGATTTTCAATGATTTATGTAGATTTATGTAGTATCTCCCCACAGGTTTGTCAACTCTCTTGGGGTTTGTGATGTGTCAATCTGTGCAGCGATATATTCTCCTTCTCCTTCTCTCCGGGCTTGGTTTGACAACCGCTTCAGCGAAGCGCCCGACACAGTTTAGCCGGGGAAAAGGACCAATTTTCCTAGCCAGGCATGTACATTGGGATACGGTCGACATCTTTGGAAATGCGTATTGCATTTCTTGCGCTCTCACAACGCCCAATTTTCTTCAGGGAGTGATGCTTCACTATGTAATAGCAATATCGGGCGGAATGATTTCCATGTAATCCACATTCACTCCTTTGCCACAGTCAAACAACGCAGCATCGAAAGACAACTGTGGTCGCATGGTGAATGTTGCTGTATACCAGAGCCATCTGCGGGCAAACGTCTCCACTGCTGGGCTCCTATACCAACTCATGCACATGATGTCAGCGATCGGCAGGGGCTTTTTACGCCACATCCTTCCAAGGTATGCAGAGAGCCTGAGAATGTCTTGTATCACCACGTCATCTTCTTGTCTCTGCTTTTCACGCAGAAGGCTTGCCCTAAATTCATATCTCCACTTTTGGCCCCACCTAGCGTTGCGGAAAGTGTGGATGCTTATTGTGGGATCACGATGTCGCTTTTGCGCCACTCTCGCAGAAAAGGCTGGCAAAGGACATTTCACGTCTCCGAAAGTGACTTGCTGCACATCCTCTGGTAAATACAGCGGCGCTGCAACCTTCAACAAATTGTAAAGTCGTTGGAGTTCATTGGAACGGTGCTGGCTTGCGATTCTCTGTAGGAAGGTGTCTGTGGCAAAGGGGATCACGTGCCAGCGGTTGCTGGCATTATTTCCCGTTTGTCCCTCAGTAACATTTGCCAAGACTTCTGCTTGCCAGTCGCTCACAACGTAGATTCCGCAGTCTTTCGTCCCAGTGAACATGGGAAATTTGCTGACTTCATCAGGTGTGTGCTGTCGGCCTTGTATGGGCATCTTGGGGAACAAACTTGGGACGATGGTCGCAATGGGGCAAGGACCACGGGGGTTGGACTTGAGTGTGTCGGCAATGCGCGCAGTAAGCTCGTGGAACGCCTGCTTCACCACATCTTGATAAGGTCGCAGTGCTAGGTTTGTGGCCCACATCGATTCAGAATCACTTTCCAAACAGAGCGCGCTCGCATTCATCAGATCCTGCTCATGTGCGGACCACATGCTCCGAACAGTCTGGAGCATGAAATTTGCGTCATTCTCCGCGGCCACCGTCACAGCCCCAAGCACCCAAAGAATCATGTATACTACGCTAAGCGAGTTTGAAGTGAAATTGCTTGAGCCAAAATGGTTACGGCTCAAGCAATTTCACTTTGTGTAGATTTCTTTCGAAGCGTGGGTCCCCGCAGCGCAGTGCCCTACACTCCTTTACAATCGCACTCTACCATCACGCTACCTAATCCAGACAGACTTTGTCGCATTGGGTCATGTTGTGCTACTGCTTGATTTTGCATGCTGTGGTGTGCTGTGGTGTGTTTTGTCAGGTTGTGTTGTGCTTGATGCTCTCCTTTGCTGATTTAAACTGTCCAATCAGTCTCAAGTCTCCTAGTGATGAATTGGTCCTCTTTGTTCGGATGTGGTCCCTACCTGAGACCACATGTCTTCAGGATGTTTACCTAATCTTGTATCAATGCCTCTGATTTTGCAGTAATCTATTGATTTTGTGTTTGTGAGTGTGTGTGTGTGTGCCTGCATGGGTGCAGTGACAAGAATCACGCAGTGATGTCATCTTGACAGTCGATGTTCGAAAGGAGAGGGCTGTCAGTGTCACACCCACCTCCTCCTTGTGAGCATGCAACGACTGCGTCAGGAGCCACAAAGCCTGATGACAAGCGATGCCTTGACTGGGCATGGAAAAATCGACAGCAGAGGGAGAAACAAAAACCTAAGGCTACAAAAAAAAACCTCTGAGTCTGCAACGCTTTCAAGATTCCAACCATTGAAAAAGTTGAAAAAGGACATCTGTCAGAAGTAGTTTTCTTCACCTAAAAAAACAGTGTTTTCAGGGAAAAAGGTCACTTGACTCAAAAGGAAACCCATCAAAATGAACAAAATTGTAAATAAAAAAGGGTTTTCAATTTCTGTTTTTCAAAAAGTCTTGCACTTGACATGCGGCAAGCCTTGGACGCGTTGTTTTTGTAATCAGCAACGGCCTAGCACATGCGTGGAGATGTCTAAACCGTGGGAATTGAACTCATTTCAACGAATATCTACATTGATGGCAATGGCCTCCTTGAGAGTTTGATGGCTCGTGGTGAGGTTGGACATGAAGTTGGTCGACAGTTGCTCCATGGCTACGCCGTGTTCCTGGAACTTGGATGCCGCGGAAGCTTTGACTTCTGTAAGGCCCTCCTCAGTCGCACGTTTCTGCTCCTGACAGGGACTCTGAGCAAAATCAGATTTACTCACGATGCATAGACACATAGTCATATGTTCAGGTGGTCATCACGGGATTGGTTGAGACGCTTTTGGACCTCTGCATGTGCTCAAGGTGACATGAAGGAGCTGGAAGATAAAGGGGAAGAAAAATGAATGAGAACGAGCAATGGAAAGAAACTACCCAATACTACATGGAACATTGAGGCCGGGAAGAGTCAGCAAGAGAGAGGGAGAGAGTGCGCAACCCTGAGAGACACATTCCGATGCAAGACAAAAAATGTGAAGAGTGCAAATGTCAAAAGATAAGGTTCCAAAATGCAGAATGTACAGAAGTAACATGCGCAGATGCGCAATACAAAAAGAGAAGATGGTGACAATGCAAGATGCGCAGGTGCAAGGTGATGTGATGACAATGCGAGCTATGTGGATTGAGGGATATGTTTTCCTCGCAGAGCCCTCGGCTCAGGGGAACAAGAAATAAGTTACTGTACAAAGTGATGACAGTTGCATAACGAGGGAAGTAAAGGGCACAAGTTGACACAAGTTTCCAAGGGAGTGCCGAAAGGAAATCAGGCGCTGACACCTCACTGGCGAAGACGGGTGGATGCTGCGGGTGTTCTGAGCTCAGCCACTGAGCCCTTGGTGACAAGATCAGCATTGCAGCAAATCTACCACAACATGAAATGCCATCAATTGATATCCACAACATGCACAAACAGCCTGATCAAGCCCAAAGGCCAGGCCAACCGATACCCCTCACACCCACGTCATCGAGTTTACCCTGAAGCGCGCTTTGTTTCAAAGGTTCAAAGCGGGCGTTTCGTGCCAGACTTGGTCGAACACTGCAAGTTGACAAGTATGTCCTCGAAACTACAAGAGCCCAACTTAAAATCGAGCATTGCGGGCGAAGCTTCTACGAAGTCTATTGTATGGCACTACTACCATTACTACTCCTACTGCGACTGTTATTGCCACTGACTCTGGATTCTCTGATTGCTCAATACCTTCATTC
The DNA here is from genome assembly GCA_009767595.1 of Symbiodinium kawagutii. Taxonomy (NCBI): domain Eukaryota; class Dinophyceae; order Suessiales; family Symbiodiniaceae; genus Symbiodinium; species Symbiodinium kawagutii. The sequence goes on along the minus strand of VSDK01014552.1, from coordinate 39,600 downwards.
GTCGGTAACTCAAAATTTCCCATCTAGCACTTAGCAAGCAATTGTTAAACATGGAATCTGCAAACTGCTGCTTGCATATTGCGTATGTACGCATATACTTCACAGGTATTGTACTTCACGTCGATGCACTTCAGCTCACTTTCTTTCTTCATTTCACATGGTCAGATCCATTATCAACCATTGCGAACCTTCATTGATAACTATGAACTGAACTATCATCCGTGCACGAATTAGTTAAGCATCACTGACCATAGTCTGCAATATTCATGAACGATTAGCTATGAACCATTGCTGTAGCTGCTAATCATTTCACAAGTTACTAATCCTCAGCTTTTCAAAATCATTAACAGCTACTTCTTAATACCACGAACTATCAGCCATTAGTCCTTACATCGAGATGAGTCAACTACTTTCTAATCATTAGTTGGAAGCTAGTTATTGCTAATTACTACACCTCAATAGTATCAACTTATATCAATTCACTACTACACATTGATACTAGCTTACTAGCTTATCTCTCAGTGCTTCGATCTAGATGATCTCTAGTGATATCGTGAAGCAGTTATTAACCAATTGGTTACATAAACTAATAGCTAATATATCTTCTGGATTCATTAAACTAGTTATATTATATCTAACTAGCAGTATATGCCTATTATCCCGGCAAGAGACCCCAAACAGTGAGATGGGGGGAAGTGTGAAAGGACACAGCAAGAACACTTATTTGAGCACACATATGAGCACACATTTGAGCACACATATGAGAGCACACATTTGAGCACACATGTATGAGCACACATATGAGAGCACACATATGAGAGCACACATTTGAGCACACATATGAGAGCACACACTTGAGCACACATGCATGAGCACACATATCAGCACACATATGAGAGCACACATATGAGCACACATTTGAGCACACATATGAGAACACACATATGAGAGCACACACTTGAGCACACATGTATGAGCACACATATCAGCACACATATGAGAGCACACATATGAGAGCACACATATGAGAGCACACATATGAGAGCACACATTTGAGAGCACACATACGAGAGCACACATACGAGAGCACACATATGAGAGCACACATTTGAGCACACATGCATGAGCACACATATGAGAGCACACATGTGAGAGCACAGATATGAGCACAAATGTGACAACCCACACATGGGCACACATATGAGAGCACACATATGAGAGCACACATTTGAGCACACATGTATGGGCACACATATGAGGGCACACATATGAGAGCACACAGTTGAGCACACATATGAGAGCACACATTTGAGCACACATGTGAGAGCACAGATATGAGCACACATGTATGAGCACACATATGAGAGCACACAAATGAGAGCACACATATGAGAGCACACATATGAGAGCACACATATGGGCACACATGTGAGAGCACACATATGAGAGCAGACATATGAGAGCACAGATATGAGAGCACAGACATGAGCACACATGCGAGAGCACACATATGAGAGCACACATATGAGAACACACATGCATGAGCACACATTTGAGAGCACACATGTGAGCACACATATGAGAGCACACATGTATGAGCACACATGTATGAGCACACATATGAGAGCACACATATGAGAGCACACAT